>ML845249.1:0-36873 GCA_009831015.1 Picea engelmannii
GTAATTCAAGAAATTCTCACACAATTAATTGATGGTTGTCTTTTATAAAAGACTAGTCTTGCTAACTGGATTGGATGCATACATAAAATACTAAAGGATGACAGTTTGATTATTAGTACATGTACGAGAATTGTATGTACTAGCTACACTTACATTTCTTGTACACATACACTAGTATGAATGAGTTTCCTTGTTCTTGTACCATAAGATACCTTAACTTCGGGATGAAGTTTCCTGAAGGGTGGGTGTATGTAATGACCCTTTACTTATTAATATGAATAATTTCATAAATAATCCTAAAAATTAGATAAATTATAATTAATTATTATATAACCTTAATTAATTATATGTTATTAATTAATTATTTTTTAGCTAATTTTTAGGATTATTTATGAAATTATTCATATTAATAAGTAAAGGGTCATTACACCTCCGACAACTTTGATTTCATCATAGTAGCTCTAAATGATGCTTCGGTGGAGATAACAGAGAAGAAAGAAGCTAAGAAGGAGGAGTTGTTCAATCAGATTAAGTACGCACTCTAAGGGGTGCAGCAGGCACTACAGTCCAACTGCGTAGTCTCCATTGTGCATCTGTCAGTAGGAACAGAAGAAATGGGAGATGAGCCAGCTCAAATACACCGAATCATTGATACAGTCGAAGATTTCCTTCAACAAGCTCAAGAAGAAACAACGCAAGCCACATAGGCTTTGGCACAAGCACAGGGAGACCTTCTAGAGAAGCGCAGTACTGTAGAACAAGAGAAGATCTCTCTGCAAGATAAGTTTGATCAAGAAAAATCCCAGCTGCATAAAGAAAAGGAATAGTTTCTCGTAGAGAAACTGGAAGTACAGGAAAGGGTATACACAACACTTCACTCTGTGACAGTCATCGATGTAAAGGCTGAAGATCAAGTTCCACAACAGGTGGCACATCTTGAAGAAGTGATCCAACAGCTCCAGTAGTGCATATCATATTTGTATCTCCGCACTGTGCTCAAGACCCCTCAAGATGTAAGAGACCAAAGGGAAGCAACAACCCGCAGTGGAGTTGATAGATTATAATCTCTTGCCTTGGAGTGCAAGTAGTTGAGTAACCAAAGTGCCCAAACATATGAGAACCTCACTGAAAATCCAAATTTACAGGGATTGGAGTCGTAGCTCTAGGAAGAAAAGAAGCATGCAGACATACTATAGGCATAGCTGAAGGCCCTGTTGGCCATGGAAAGAATGAAGCGATCTCAAGAGAAACACACCGCCCAACAACGGATCCATACAATTCAAAGTAGAGTGATGGAAGTTAATTGATAGCTTCAACCAGTACAAGATAAAGCGTTCTATTTATTCATAGAGGTTTAAAGCCGAGGAGAAGAGTTAGAACAGGTTTTCATCACAACAAAATAGCACCTAGAAGGACTTGTGAATGACGCAGTGATCTAGAAGTTCACCAAGCAAGAGGTCATCGCACGATAGAAGGTCGAAGCAGATTGAGCCAGGCTCGAAGCGTTCGAGGAATAACTAGCGAGACCAGAGTGACTCGGGATGAGTCACATGTGAGTGTTGGGACCATGTTGGCCCTTGACCAGGTTTTGGGAGATTCTTGGTCATGATTGATCTATTTTGGGACTTCGACGAACTGTTGAATGAGGAGCGCAAGTCGAAGCAGATATCATAGGATCTTGGCTCACTTTTGGATCCTTTTTGGGTTTTTTGGAATATGTAATGGGATTGGGATGTCATCCCATGGGTTTACCCATGCTTAGGCCTAAATTGTAAAGTATAAATAGATGTCTAGGAAAGAACCGATAAATACATTGAGGAGCTAAGTGTTAGATCTATGTGATTGAAGTGTCTGTGAGAGACTTGCAGAGCTAAGTGCAAGTCGTTGTAAGAAGTTGAGGAAGGCTTTGTGTTGTAACACAAGGAAGAGGGATCTAGCAAGCTGCGCAGATTCTCTATCCTATGCGGAGTAGGGTTTTGATGGATCTGTTCTTGTAACTGATTGAAGAAGCTAATAAATAAGAATAGTTGGTGGATGTAGCCCCAGGGTGGGGGTGAACCATGTAAACACTATGTTGTCTTGATTTTCTCTTGTCTGAATGTGTTTATATCTTATTTTTCTAAATGCTTAGAGATGATTAGATAGATATGCTTATGCTTAGTGCTAATGATGTATAAGAATGTTAGATTTGATCTATATGAATGTGTTGGGTGCCTGATCTGCTAGATATGATCTATTTGTTGATGCTAAGTGCTTAAATACATTACATTAGTGTGAATGTTGCGAAGCCCTGTTTTACTAGCGAAGTGATTATTGAGTGTATATTGATGAACTGATAGTGCTAAGTTCTTTATTAAGTTTTATAATCACAGATCTATGTCCCAGCTAAGGTTGTAGACACTTGAGTCCTACAACCACCCCTGCCTCTACCTCGGGTGAGAATTCATCTTCTTTGCAAGTGTTATCGAAAGGGCCTATAGTTAAAGTTTTGTTGGTGGATTGTTGTAGCGTTGAACCCTGGGTCTGCCCCTGTGCCAACACTATGTCCAATCAAAATAAAGGAGGGGCCTATATTGATGTGATGATCAATATGCTTAAATTTACGAAAGAATTGTTAAAGTCAATTGATTAACACTTGAATGGAATGGGATAAAATCCATATCACCCAATGAAAATTGTCAATGTTGTTACCTTGGCAGTCTAATAATAATTTTTCATCACCATGGACTCAATCTTTCTTTTTATGTTTTCACTCTCATAAGAAGCTCTCACATATTTTTAATATACAATATTGTTTGTTGTTTTTTCCATTATAATATTATTGATAGGAGGTAATTAAGAAGTTTTAAACCTAACTTGATCAACCCTCTAGTCCTCAACCCTGATCTTTCAGTGTCGTTTGGGGTAAGGGGCTCCTAAGTGGGAAACTATAATTTGACTATTTTCAACCATATTTGCAAATCAAACAAAATTGAAATGACAAGTTGTAGAAACTATAATTTGATGATTTGTATGACTATTTTCAACCATATTTTCAAATCAAACAAACATGAAATTATAAGTTGCAGAAACTATAATTTGATGATATGTTTGACTATTCAACCATATTTGCAAATCAAACAAAATTGAAATCACAAGTTGTATAAACTATAATTTGATGATTTGTATGAATATTTTCAACCATATTTGCAAATCAAACAAAATTGAAATTATAAGTTGCAGAAACTATAATTTGATGATATGTTTGACTATTCAACCATATTTGCAAATCAAACAAAATTGAAATTATGAACTGACCATAAAACATAAATTATCCTTTCACCATCATAAAAATTGAAATTATAAGCTATTAACTATTTATAAATGAACAATAAACAATAAATTCCACCATCATAAACAATATAAGAGAAATCAAACATGAAATAATAAATTGATATTTTGAGTTCCATATATATATATATATAGTGAAAGTTTGAATATTTGCACTGCCAAATACATAGGTTCCATAGCCATTTTAGGCTAATAAACTAAGAGGCTTGATTAAAACATTTAACTCCAAAATTATGGACTTTAAGCCATCGCTTTAAGATAGATCACTTCATACCTACAAAAGAAAACATTTGTCGAATTTTATATTTAAAAATTTAAAATTAAATATATCTACAAATTTAAAATAAAATGTACACATACCATTTTAGATAAATAAAACAAGTTGTGATTAAATAAAAATTGACATACATACCAAAAGAGTTATGTTTCATCTTCCAACATGCTCCTTTCCACCAAATATAATGTCATCATATTTTCCACCAAATATAAAGTAAACATATGTAACAATAAAAAACAATAAATAGAAAAACCAATAACACATATTAGCATATATACTTTACTTAGAAAATATTTTAAATATATTTAACTAAATATTAAATAATCAATAAGAAATAATAACATACCCAACCAGAGTTCCACATATTTAAGATTATCACTCTCTTTTTATTATACTTTTTTGGCACTTTTTGTAAACCAAACTTACATCACAAAGTTCTAAAACTTCCAAAATAACTACTCTCCATATTAAGCATACATGATCTAAATAATGTAAAATCTTATCTAAAATATTATCTAACAAATTTTGAAAGAGAAAAAATGTGTTCTTGGTAACCAATTTTAGTGTTCAGAGTTAGATAATACCTTGAAAATAAATATAGTTGTGTATGCAGAAAGTTCACAAATCTCTATATTAAACAATTATTCCAATAAAATACTTATCTCCTCATGGATAAAGTCGCATATCCTTCAGGTGAAGTTCTCATGTGAGGTGACCTTATTTACTCAACAATAAAATATTTATCTCCTCTTCTGCAGTGGAATATATATTCTCATATAATCAAATGCCCTCAAATGCCTTTTCAAATTAAAGGACTCATAAATTTCCCTATTAAGCCATTCTTCCAAGAAATTACTTATATCTATGAAATTTAACAAATCTCCATTTTAAAAACCATTCTTCCAGAAAATATGTATCTCCTCTTTCTGGGTTGGAATATATGTTCTCATATAATCTTTCATGTACATGCAAAAAACACAAATCTACACATATATTAAGTAATTTTTCAAAAACCATTTAAATATTTTATCTTTCTACATGGGATGCATTCATATTACATATCATCAAATGCCTTTTAAATATGCCTTCGTATTGATCTAAACATAAGTTATATCATGCACGCAGATAGCTTATTTGTAAATCTACAAATGTTGGTTTTTGTGGTTAGTAAGCAATCAATTAAGAGTTTGACAATACCCCAAGAAGGAATTCACTATTTTGTATGCAAAAAACACAAATATCCATATTATTCCATTTTTTCACAAGAATTAAAGGGAAGCAATCGAATAAAATTTAGAAAATTCCCCTTTTCTGTGGGATAGAGTCTGTTATCAAATAATCAAATGCTCAAGTTCAAAATTAGGTCTTCATCATGATCTAAACATAAATAAGATTGAATGTACAATTTTATACGACGATAAACTTATATAGGAGTTCTATATATTTCAAAATAATTGATCAAAGTGTTGAAAAGTTATATAGACATTAGTTGAGTAACCCTATGAATAGGAAAGGCTAAAATAAAAAGTTGATCAAACAGAAATTTGAAAAAAGTAAAAAAAATAAGCATATTCAACAAAAATACTCTTGAACACTTATATATAAAAGGCCCAACATAAAATAAAATTAAAACTCACTGATGTGCAATGAACATACATTTAAGAATCAACATGAATATACACATCCTTTCTAGGTATGGAGGCTTCCTCCTTAATCCCAATCTCCCGCACTCCCTTCTCCAAATTTTGTTCAAACACACTTTGAGGCACTCTCTTCTTCATATTTCCCTATAACACATTTCAAATTTGTACATTTGAAAGTTAAATTTAAATACTTTTAACACATTAAATTGTAGTTTTAAATTTTGAATCATGTAATACATGTGATGTGCCAACCTAAATATAATAAATTATGCCCACCATACCCTAATATTCAATAAATTATATATTGTTTAAGACATTTTAATTTTAAATTAATAATTTAAATGACATTGCAATTGTAATATATAACTAGATTTGTTTTCAACATGCAATGATACCTGTGAACTCCCACCCTCTTCAAACTCTCTCAATGATAATTAGGACAATCCTTTCGAGGTAGTCAGAGCCAGAATAGGGATCTATGAACAACACAACTAAGAACTAAATCTAGGATTCAGTGTGTTCACATTTATACAAAAACATAAATCTCATGTTGTTGATTATTCAAAATATTGGAGATTGGACAACTAAAGTGCTCATATGTGGATATTAGAAACGCATACTTGATTCAATCCATCCAAATTTAAATTTGTGTAATCAAGTCCCCTATTTAATGGAGATTCATTTAACATATGACCAAACTATAATTAATGACGATAACTCAATTATTTCTAAGTATACAATGATATGTATCTTGATCTAGAACTACAAGTAAACTATCCTCGAATGCATAAAATTTTTACTAACTATAACACATACTAATTCGATGTTTGGTTCATCATTTTGAATGAAGACCTTCCAACCATTACGAAAAAAAATTGCATACTCCTTAATATATTCTACTGACATGGTATATATCTCCCCATCTGTTTTGTAAACAAAATTGGCTCGAGAATTGACTTCCTCTCTCTGACAGTTCAAACCAACATCAACAACATAAAAACACGATTCCAAACTTTCCTCAATTGCATTCTTCTCCTCCTTTCCAACCTCTGATGTAGCTCACAACTTTGAATGTGAGGAAAATGTACTTGTTGGACAAGATACTAAATGTTACGTAGGCCTTTGCAATGTTGCATTTCAATATGCCCCTTTCTGATCATATGTTCCTCCTTTACCAACCCCATAATAATTGGATGATGGAATGGTATAATCATGGTGTATGTCCATGAAAGATCCACATAAAAGTGTCTATCAAAGTAATGTAAAACCTCATCATTCCATGACAACTTCTCATATGCTGCCAAAAATCTATAATAAAGATGTCCTGCTATGTTCGGGTGCTTAAAATATTGCGCCTTCAACATCTTTCGATTTGGCCCCTCTTTGAAATTGAACATAGAAATTGCATCTTCTTTTGAAACTCTACTTTTTACTATGTCCCATTTATCAAGTCCCATGAGTTCTAACTTTCGTCTCCTCATCAAATCAATAAAACTTTCAGTCATTAGCCCCATATTTTGATATGCATCCATAAAGTTATGCAATGAATGAAAAACAATCTCCAAGCATTTCTTACTCTCTCGAGGGATATCCAAGATCCTCAAATGTTTTTTCAGCCTACTTTTAACACCTGGGCATCGCTCGAGGGTCATTGTTTTAGAAACCCCTTCCCAAGTAAGCTCATCACCAACATCCGAGGTATAGGTGGACGTAGGCATGTAATATTTTGTTTCTGGATAACGCCCCCTGAATCCACCTTCACCCTCTTCACCAACATTGCAATCTTCATGATACCCACTCTCTCTTTCATTATCTTCCCTCACATTGAACTCATCGTCTACACATACACATCTGAAAGTAATTACAACTTTTAACAAAAACATATTTTAACATAAAAAATTAAAAAAACATATATAAAACATATATATATATATATATATATATACGAAAAAGCATAAAAAAAAATTAAAAAAAAATCAAATATATTTTCTTGTCATGATTATTCCCTATATTCTCCGGTGTTGGAGTATTAATGTACAACCTATATAACAAAGCTACATCCATAGCACTATTTTGAGCACATTCTCGAGATGATATATTCATAGATTCATTTGATAATATCCTCATTTTACTATATTGTCATTGGTCACTCATAGTCTTAGTCAAAGAAGGGGTTCCTCTTCTTCCTTCAATGGATAGCCTGGAGCATTTGCAAGGAATTTTTGGAGACTCTTGTCTGAACATCTTGCCTTGATATCTATCCTTTGAAAATTTATGAATATGAAAGTTCATAAGTTGTGTAAACATAAATAAGAAATATTAAATTTATATAACAACTTAAAAGCATTTAATCATTTATAACAACTTCAAAGCATCAAAGACATATATTGAAAAAAATAGAACAACTATATTTTTACTATGATGCTATATATAATGAACATGAAAATATTTAAATATAAACAAAATGTAACATGTAGAAGATAATCTATATCTATGTAAATTGTATAAGGAATTTTTTAAGATAATCTATGTGTAACATGTTAAAATTTAAGGGAAAAAAATATAGCTAGATAAAAAAGAAATATTTATTTTAATTTCTAAACATTAGCTACTTGTATGTTACAATCAAGAAGACATTAAAACTTTTGATCCATAATCTAGTAGCCTAAAAACAATCACTGACAAAATATTTACTTAAAACTAAAACAAGAAACAATATTACCTGGTATGTTGTTTCTATCCTCTTAGATATATGCTCAGAAAAATATTCAAGGGATCATTGATCAAACCCTTAGGGCAGATCTCATCATGACGCTTAGAACGAATTGCCAAGAAGAACTTTTAGGGTAAAATATCAAAAGACTAACCGACAACATAGACAAGTGGCACCAGTAATAGAAGAGGACAATGGAAACATACACATGGTGGCATTATCAAAGAGATGAGGAGGGTGACACCAACAAAAAAATGAAGAGGGAAACACCAGAAAGGAAAAATAGAATCCCCAAACAACAACTAAGAAGATATCTACAACAATATGGAAAAGACTCTTAGGGGTCAGCGATAACAAGATGTTGTAGAGGTAAGCTCACAGTGGATTAATACACCAAGAAAAAGTATCCTAGAGGGGTCAAAACCACTCAATTAAATAATTAAATAATTTTAACAAATAATATTTTATAACATAAAATATTAATTGTTAAATCTTAAGAATCAACAAGAAAAATAGAAGTCAGGGAGAGGGGATCCAAAGTCAAGGTTACTAAATTTCTTTAGGAAGAAGCAAATAACAAAACCAAAAAACCACACAACAATTAAAGGGGTGTAACTCAAGCAAGGGCGGTTTCAAGAAAAAATCAACAATTAGCGTCTTCCAAAGTTAAGGCGAATAACTTTATTTAGGTAGAAGTAAAGAAAAAAACAAAAAACCCACAAAAAAATTAAAGGGGGCGTAACTCAATCAAGGGTGATTTCAAGACAAAGACAATAATTAAGTTCTTCTTTAATGGCAGAATGTCCACATGATTATCATGATATTTACTTATAAGATTTTATCATCCCAACATACGAGGAAGATCATTGATGTGATCATGCCATTATTAAATACTCCTAGATCTCATGGACTATCTTGGGAGATAAGAGGGTCACACATTATCTTGGCTCAGTACTTAACCAAGAAACAAAATAAACTAAAAACCAAAAACCCACACAACAATTAACTATATGAGTTGTTTCTACATTTTTCATAGACAAATATATAGAAAAATGAAAGTAAGAGAATCATTTTGAAGTCATTCAAGTAATTAATACACAATCTTACACATATTCGGGCCTATCCCTGTACATGGACAAGGCCTAATTCGGCCCTATCAACCTCCTAAAACACAAAATGTAAATAAATAGAAAAAAATATTTAATCGATAAAGGGATATATTTACTTGAACCAATGGAAATGAACTTGAGTCTGCACCTATACATGGATAGGGCCGAATTTGGGCATGTCCCTATATAGGGACAAGCCATGATTTGGCCCTATCCATGTACAGGTAAAGGCTTGAATTCCGCCCTGTACATGTACAGGGAGAGGCCCAAATTTGGCCTTGTCCCTGTACATGGATAGGGTTGAATTCAGGAAAATCCCTATACATGGACAGGCCCAAATTCAGGCTTGTCCCTATACAGGGATAGGCCCGAATTTGGCCCTGTCAATGTACAGGGACATGCCTGAATTCTTTAAAGTATTGATGAAATATTAAAGAATAAAATGAAATAGTCTAACAATATTTGTTTATCAATGTAACATCCCGCTCATGCGCACTGATCGAACTTATTCTTTGAGGACACTTTCTCGCAAGTGATCCAGATTTTATGTTATTAAAACATTTATTTTGATTATGAGACATTATGGGTTGATGACATGTTGTTTTACTGCATTGACATAGACAAGTTCTATTGACTCATTTTTACTGAGTGTGAAGGATTTTGGACCTCAAGGATACAGAGGCATCGATTGAATCCCTTGGACTCTGAATCGTGTCGGGGAGTGTGCCATTGGGGTTTGGTGGTTTTACTGTGATATTAATGCATCTGATGATATGATATGGATATATTCTGATATGATTCATTTATGATGTAGGCTTATGATATCTTGTCGACTAGACTCACATGTGGAGTAAATGGGTCATGCACGACTACCAGAGATGTTGAGGGAGAGGTGTGGACAGGAGCCCTGCCACAACCTACTAGAACTCCTGCCATGGCTCGAACTATAGGTTAACGTTTACCTAGTTCGAGAGGACCCACGATGCCGTGAGGGTGGACTGTGACCATCACTCACGATGATTCTAAGGGGTGCGCAATAAGGTTGGGGCCTTATTCATTAGAGGCCCTTAGTCTCCCACAAGTTCACCTGGCAGAGTATTGACTCCAGAGGTTTTTTATGTCTACCAAGTTAGTCAAGAGACGAGTGGCACCCTTGGAGCACGTGGTGCATCGTGAAGGGTACATCACACAAGGAAAATGGAAAGAGGTGAGTGGCACCCTTGGAGCACATAGTGCATCCTGAAGGGCATGTCGCGCAAGGGAAACAAATTAAGGTGAGTGGCACCCTTGGAGCACCCAATGCATCTTGAAGGGCACGTCGCGTTGTGATGATAAATGAATGAACCTAGATGGCCTTAGGATGAATAACGTCTTAAGAATTTTTAAAAACAAATTCCCTAATAAAATGTCGCCTAGTACGAAAATTTAAGGTCTAAGTCTAAATTATGCTAGTGGTAAAATTTTATCTATCTATTTTAAAATAAAAATAAAAATAAAAAAACAACATCAATAATATTTATACTCTTCGTTAAATCTTGTAATAATAAGGGGGTAAGCAATTTAAATTATTCATAAAAATCTTTTAGAGTAAAATTAAAAAAAAAAAGGGGAAATAATTGTTTTATTATTTATGATAATTTAAAATTATTAACTAAAAAGGGAAAAAGAAAAAAGGGGGTTAATTTCTACACCTGCCAATTTGAATCCTAAATGAAAAGGGGAAAGAGGGAAATCTAAAATATTTAGGAAACTAGGAAAAGATGGAAACTTAAGAAGAAAAGTGAAACCCAAGGGAAAAAGCAGAATGTCAAACTTAGTAAGGTATCTACCATTAAGAACTTTCTAATTTAAAACTGAACTAGCAAATTGATAATGGGGAAAGTCATTAAAATCTGTAGGAGAATTTGGGGACACCTAGGAGTGATTTTAGGAGTGACTCTAGGTGGGTGAGGGAAATAAGAGAATTTAATTAATTAAAGAAATTAATTTGTGCAGGAATGAAGGGGATGAGTGACACTTGTACTGAGAGGAATTTTTAGGATTTAATTTTTAAAAACTTAATTAAATGAGATTTTAGGAAAGTAAGGGACTTCAAAACTCTATATAATGAAGGGAGGATAAGGATGAAGGATCACTTTTGTTTGCGTACCATTACGCTACAAAAATCTCTATTTGACTGACTTAGCTTGTGGGAGTTGGGATACCCATCTCGGTGAAGAGTGGTATCTCGGCCTTGCGAGGCGAGCTGAGAGCTAGTTGAATCTCTGGATAGTGTGTATGGCCCCTTTGTGGCTCAGGGAGCTAAGGGGGAAGAAGAGTACCCCAGCATTGGATGTGAGGTACCAGTCAAGTCTCACCGGTCGGAAACTTGGAGTTGCACAGAGCGCACAGACGTCACTCAGAGTGGGCGATCATGCAATGGTATGCTCTCTTTATTTTTGTATCGTAGAGTGTTGTAGGATTTATGGTTGAATCTGCATGT
This sequence comes from Picea engelmannii, assembly GCA_009831015.1. Taxonomy (NCBI): domain Eukaryota; kingdom Viridiplantae; phylum Streptophyta; class Pinopsida; order Pinales; family Pinaceae; genus Picea; species Picea engelmannii. Next base: position 11,555 of record ML845249.1, read on the forward strand.
TTAAAAGAGTAAGTAAATTGATTGTTTATATTGATGAATGAATTTCTTTCATAAGCCTAGCCCGATGATTGATTGAATCCCATGGCCTTTGATTCATGGCATGTCTTGACCGCCCTGGGTGTATTGATTTGTGAAGTTTGTGGTTATTTCTCCCTTCGTCCCTAGCTCATCAATATGCGCCTGAGAAGTCGACCAGGATCCTGATCTACTGTCGTCGCTTCGGCGTTAATAGACCTATGGATCTCAACACCTTGTGTTTCTATGCAAGGATGATGAGCAAAGGACGAACCCATCAACCGTCTACCTCCGTTGTTGTCCTTGGATGGTTGGATCCTTTTGGTTCTCCTACTATTGTCTGCATTTTGTATTTGTATTCTGGCAATGGAAAAACTAATCGTTTCATGTTTTCATTTTGTATTGGTACTTTGGCAATGGAAAAATGAATTGATTCATGTCTGGATTTTGTATTTGTATTCTGGCAATGGAAAAACGAATTGATTCATGTCTACATTTTGTATTGGTATTCTGGCAATGGAAAAACGAATTGATTCATGTCTGCATTTTGTATTTGTATTCTAGCAATGGAAAAATGAATTGATTCATGTCTACATTTTGTATTGGTATTCAGTCAATGGAAAAATGAATTGATTCATGTTTTCATTTGGTATTGGTATCCTGGAAATGGAAAAACGTTTTTGCTTTTAAATGTTGCCAGAGATTGTTTTTTTTAAATGCCCACGTTTTTGCTTTCAAATGAGACTGAGTTTGTTGTTCTAAATGCCCATGTTTTTAATTTCAAATGAGACTGTGTTTGTTGTTCTAAATGCCCATGTTTTGCCTTCAAATAAGACCGAGATTGATGTTTTAATTGCCCACGTTTTTTCTTTCAGATGAGACTGAGTTTACTTTTTTAATTGCCCACGTTTTTTCTGTCAAATGAGACAGAGATTTGCAGTTTAAAATGCCCACGTTTTTTCTTCCAAATGAGTCTGATTTTTCCCTTTAAAATACCCACGTTTTTTTTATTTCAAATAAGACTGAGTTTTCCATTTTAAATGCCCACGTTTTTTCCTTCAAATGTGATAGAGATTTCCATTTAAAATGCCCACATTTTTGCTTGGAAATGAGATTAAGTTTGTTGTTTTAAATGCCCACGTTTTTTCTTTCAAACAATGGACTGACTTTTTGTTAAATACCCACGATTTTCCATTAATTGGTAGCTTGTGCTTGCTGAGGTATGGCACAACGATTCGCCATTAACTGGGACTGTGTTTTCCTGTTGGTGTGACAACGTTTTGCCCATTTAAATGGTTGACTGCGGTTACTGGATTGGACACCATTTTGCCTTAAATGTTGTCCGCGTTTTACTATTAATTACCATCTTAATTGCAATGATAAAAGCTATATTATTGCCTTATTAATTGCCATGTTATTTTCTACCGTGAATTAGTCATCAACATATTTCTTCTTTTGATTAATTGCAACAACAAGTTAAATGGTTAAATAGTATGAAATCGCCTTGTTATTGAGATATTAATTGTTATGTTAACAGTCATGTAATTGCCTTTTTACTGTTATATTAATTGTTATGTTAATCAACATGTTAATTGCCTTGTTATTGATTTATTACTTGTTATTATAACAACCATGTAAATGGCCTTGTCATTGCTAATTTAATCGTTAGGTAACTGCTATGTTAATTGCCTTATTATATTGCGACAACGATGTTAGTAGTTAGCAGTTTCCTTCTCAATGATAATAGACAACTATTATTATTGGTTCGGTCAGTATAGCTAGACTACACGTTGAGATTAAATTGTTCATAGGTGTTATAATAGTAGCATCCTACATTAAGCTTGTTAATATTATTATTCAAGTTAATGGATAGTTGGATGGAGATTTTGGATTAATGTAGAATTGCCCAATTAGGTTTTATTAATGATTAAAATTAGGTTGGTGAGTACAGACTAGATTGCCAATTTTAGACTTGCTAAATTGATTATAATGGAGGTTAGATGGTATTTATAGTTATAGTTTAAATATTGCTTACTTAGACTTGCAACATTGATTGTATTAACGTTAAATTAGCGGGTGCATTATTGACTAATTGTAACTTTGACGTGCCCTATTTAGAATGGAACCCATGTTAAAATAGATTGTATTTATTGACTGGTTTAGACTGGGTGATTGGTTGGGTTTGGGACGATGTCATCTATTGTCTTGCGTCGTCCCTTGTCTTCTTCCTCTGGAGTTTCGTCGACCTTTTGTTGGGGTATGGGTGTGGTTTTTCTTATCGGTATTCGGTTCCTAGTGCATCAGTTTGTCTAGAGTCCTCGGTTCGGATAGCTTATGTTGCTCCAAGGTTATTGATGTGTCTATCACCTGGGAACGACATGACTCCTGATGACAGGATCATGGCACGCCCTATGGGATAGCGGTGAGCGAGAACTTGGATGGAGTTAGTGCGTTCTGTGTGAGTGTTGTCAAGCATTGCCAGTTGCTTTATGGCACATGGGTTGAATGCCTTTAGGCATTGGGTTCATGCACCTAGAGGTTCTAGTCCTTGTTGTTTGGATGTTGTGTCAGGATGGGGATGTTGTCCCTTAGCTTGTAGGCATGGTCATTTTGTGTCGGGCGAGTAGTCGTTCCTCCTTGTTGTTCTACGCTTGATTCACCTAGTTTCCCTTGTGTTAGGGAGTGGAGTCATAGTTTCCCGTTTTCCTGGAATGCGTTCTTGTGTTCATCACCAATGGTGTGGTTAACTATCATGGTCTTCACCTTTCATCCAAACACAAAAAAATAAAAAATAAAAAAATTGCACTGTTGTTTGCTTGTATTCATAACGGAGAGGGGTCATGACATATGGTATTAGATTAGGTTTAACCCTGCGACTGTGGATCGCCAAGATTTCCACTATAGTAAACTCGTGAGTATTAACCCTTGCGTTAAGTAAAACTTTAAAGTGTCCTCTTGGAGATCTCATTTAGAGGGCGCCCCTGAGGGTCCCCAACGCGCAATAGCTAGTACTGTTAGCATCCTCTGAGATCTCAAGAGAGATGAGTTCTATCATCCACGAGTGTCACAGAAATTGGTGTCGTCGAATCATAGTTGTAGATCAAGGCATGTGCTTCACACTTCACATTTACGACCTCCAACATGAAGGTCTACATGGTGGTCTTTCGACTGAAGGGGAGCGCTCTTTTATGGAAGAAGATGCTCCTGCCCCTTTTGAACATGGTCGTTGGCGACGTGTCATGGGAATTGTTCAAGGGATGGTTCCAAGAGAGGTGTGTTTCTAAGGAATTCATTGAGTGTCATCTCAACGAGTTCGACGTCTTGCGATGAGGTAGCCACATGGTGCCCGAGTACGAGGCCTGTTTTGGAGTTCCTTTAATATGCTCTGCACCAATTTACCCAGAAACTTAAGGTCAAGAAGTTTGAGTTTGGCCTTATTGTTAGAATTCATCTTCTACCTCGAGTACCAGGAGTATTAGACCGAAGAAGAGGTGTTGGATGTGTGGGGAGCCACACTACCAGCGCGACTACCCGGTGGAGAGGACTAGAGCATCTAGATTAGCTAGATCCCCTACCATGGGAGAAATGGGCAAGGCCCATCAGATTTATGGAATGGTGAATAACCACCATGAAGAGCACCAGTCGAATGTGCTCGAGACATTGGGTACCATTGCTGAACAAACCCTTATTATTTTGATAGATCTTGGTGCTACCGAGATTTTCGTATTGGGTGCAGCGCTAAAAAGGATTAAGGTAAAGGCGGTCGAACAAGATGATTTTAGCTTCTTAGAGATGGCTTCGGGAGCCAAACAGAAGGTTGGAGGAAATGTTACAGGATGTACCCTTAACCTAGGAGAGTTTGTCACTAGGTCCAACCTATATGTCATGATCTTAGAATCTTATGACGTCGTGATTGGTATAGATTGGTTGGAATCGCATGAGGCGATACTCAACTGTAAGATGAAATGGTTGATCTTGGTCGATGATGAGGGACAAAGATGAGTGATTGTAGGTCAGAACTAGGGAGTATCCCTGAGGTTCATCTCTTCCTTACAACTTCGGAAGAGCATGCGCAAGGGGTGCAATCTTTATGCGATCCTTCCGTTAAACAAGAAGGGAGTAGTGGAAGGTCTAGAACACCTTCCGGTGGTGAGAGAGTTTGATGACGTATTTTCGAAGGAGTTACCTAGGATGTTGTTGAAGAGGGAACTGGAGTTTACCATAGACCTAAAACTGGGGACTAAACCGATAGCTAAAACACGTTATCAGATGTCAACCCCAAAGTTACAATAGTTGAGAATGAAGCTGAAGTAATTGTTGGACCTGGGACTGATACATCCAAGTGCGTCACCATGGGGTGTGTCTATTATTTTCATACGAAAGAAGGATGGGTTATGGAGGCTCTGCATTGACTACCATCAATTGAACAAGGCCATGATCAAGAATTAATATCTATTGTCGAGGATTGATGATCTGTTCGATCAGATGAAGGGTGCAACGGTGTTCTCAAAGATCGTTTTGTGATTAGGGTATCACCAGTTATGGATCAAGGAGGATGATGTTCATAAGACCGCCTTTAATATGAGGTTTGGACATTACGAGTTTACTCTTTTACTGTTTGGACTGACAAACGCCCCATGTGTATTTATGAGTTTGATGAATGGGGTGTTCTGTGAGTACTTGGACAAGTTCATCCAAGTATTGATTGACAATATTTTGATTTACTCTTGGATGATGGAGGAGCATGACGAGCACTTACGCTTGGTACTACAGTGCTTGCGAGAGCACAAATTGTATGGGAAGTTGTCCAAATGCTCATTTTATCAATCGAAGATTCACTACTTAGGGCATGTCATCTTCAATGAAGGCATCGTCGTCGATCTAGCCAAGGTCGAGGCTATTATGGAATGGCCTATGTCGACGAATGTCTCGGAAGTGAATAGCTTCATGGGTTTAGTAGAATACTATCGATGATTTGTCGAGGGATTTTCAAACATAGAAAATACGATCACGAAATTGCAGAAGAAAAATAATAAGTTTGTTTCGACCGAGAAATGCGCGGAAGCATTTTGGAGGCTCAAGAAGTTGTTGAAAACAACACCGATACTAAAGGTCCCTGACATGGAAACATAATTCTTGGTATGCACTGACACATCCAAGGAAGGCTTAGGAAGATTCTTGATGAAAAATTGATGAGTGATCGCTTACATCTCGAGAAAACTGAGAAGGTATGAGGAGAACTACGTGATGCACGATTTGGAGTTGTTAGCCATCGTATATGCGTTGAAGGTTTGGAGACACTACCTTGTTGGATGAAAATTCAAACTACTGACCAATGTGGACTACAACACATCTTTACAGAAGGCGACCTAAATGCGCGACAATGACGTTGGTCGGAATTTCTTAGCGAGTGCGACTTCAAGATTAATTACATAAAAGAAATAGTGAACCGAGTGGCAGATGCATTGAGTCGGAGACCATGCATATTTTTGGTGCTGCCTCTTTAGATGAATATACATGAAAAGATTCTAACTTTATAGTGTGATGATGACTGGTACAATGAGGTTTAGGGTTTTATTGGACAAAACACAATGATGGTATCTAGATTTGAAGTATTTTCGTTTGATAGCGATGGTTAATTGAGGTTTAAAAATGGGATTTACGTACCACCGAAGGACAAGTTGAGGATGTTGATCCTAAGCGAGGCTGATAGAGCTGTCTACATGGCTCACCTGGGAGTCACGAAGATGAGGGAAGACCTTAAACACTTATTCTTATGGAAGGGATTGAAGGCAGACATAGTCAACTATGTGGCCAAATATCTAGAATGTCAGTAGGTAAAGGTTGAACATAAACACCCGACAGGATTACTACAACCACACTCTATTTCGGAATCGAAATGCGAGGTTATTTTGATGGATTTTGTTGTTGGATTTCCACTGACGGCAAGGAGACATGACTCAATTTTCGTAGTAGTAGACACTCCGATGAAGAGTGCTCACTTTATTCCTGTGTGTACGACGTATCAGGCACCTAACATAGCTAGAGTTTTCATTCGTGAGATTGTGAGGCTGCATGGTGTGCCTAAGAGGATTATATCCGATCAAGGATCAGTGTTTACTGGATGATTTTGGACGAGTTTCCAAGAGGCCTTGGGAATCCAACTTAACTTCAGTACGATGTATCACCCAAAGACTGATGGGAAGACCAAACGAACAAACCAGACCTTGGAAGACATGTTTCCCATGTACGTGATGGACCAAAAAAAGAATTGGGAAGAATTCTTGCCACTAGTGGAGTTCGCTTACAACAACAGTTACCAAAGCACCATTAAGATGGCGCTTTTTGAGTTTCTTTACGGGCAACCTTGTCAAACGCCTTTGAGTTGGGATCGGCTTGAGGATAGGGTCCTAGTGGGACCAGAAGCAATCCAAGAAATGGAAGAGAAAATGAAAACAATAAGACAGGGGATTAAAGAAGCACAAGATCAACAAAAGCGTTATGTCGATGCACACTGTGTCGACCGTAGTTACGACGTCGATGATCGAGTCTTCTTGCGGGTTAAACCACATAAGAGTTTGATCAAGTTTGTAAAGGGAGATAAAATCTCTCCTAGGTTCATGGGACCCTTCGAGATTGTGGAGACAAAGGGGCCCATGGCCTATCGACTAGACTTGTCTGATTCCTTGAGGCATATGCACGATGTTTTTCACGTATCTATTTTGAGACATTATATTAGTGATCCTACGCATGTTATTGACATGAGTTCCTTGCAGGTATCGATGAGGGGGTGCTTATGGTTGAGCCTATCCTCATCTTGGATCATCACATTCGACAGCTACGACGTAGAACAATAGAATAGGTCAAGGTCCAGTGGGACAGCTATAGTCCACACTCAGTGACATGGGAGGACACATATGATATGTGCCAACAATTTCCATTTTTGTTTGATAGATAGACTTATGATACTATGATACACTTTATTTCAATTTTTTTACTATAAAACTTTGGGACAAATTTTAGACCAAGAGGGGGTGTATGTAACATCCCGCTCATGCGCACTGAGTGAACTTATTCTTTGAGGAAACTTGCTCGCAAGTGATCAAGATTTTATGTTATTAAAACATTAATTTTGATTATGAGGAGTTATGGGTTGATGACATGTTGTTTCACTGCATTGACATAGACAGGTGCTATTGACTCAGTTTTACTGAGTGTGCAGGATTTTGGACCTCGAGGATGCAGAGTCATCAATGGAACCCCTTGGACTTTGGATCGAATCGGGGAGTGTACCATTGGTGTTTGATGGTTTTACTGTGATATTAATGCATATGATTAGATTATATGATATGGATATATTCTGACAAGATTCGTTGATGATGCAGACTGATGATAGCTTTCTGACCAGACTCACATGTGGAGTAAAGGGGTCATGCACGACTACCAGAGATGTTGAGGGAGAGGCGTGGACAACAGCCCTGCCATAGCCTACTAGCACTCCCGTCATGGCTCGAACTATAGGTTAACATTTACCTAGTTTGAGAGGACCCACAATGGTATGAGGGAAGACTGCAACGGTCGCTCACAATGATCCTAACGGGTGCGCAATAAGGCAAGGGCCTTATTCCTTAGAGGCCCTTAGTCCCCCACAAGTTCACCTAGCGGATTATTGACTCCAAGGGTTTTTTATGTCTACCAAGTCAGTAAAGAGGTGAGTGGAAAACTTGGAGCACATGGTGCGTCCTGAAGGGCACGTCACGTAAGAAAAATGGAAAGAGGTGAGTGACACCCTTGGAGGACGTAGTGTGTCCTGAAGGACACGTTATGCAAGGGAAGCAAATAAAGGCAAGTGGCACCCTTGGAGCACCCAGTGCGTCCTGAAGGGAAAGTTGCGTTGTGATGATAAATGAATGAACCTAGATGGCCTTAGGACGAATAACGTGTTAATAATTTTTAAAAACAAATTCCCTAATAAAATGTCGCCCAGTATGAAAATTTAAGGTCTAAGTCTAAATTATGCTAGTGGTAAAATTTTATCTATCTATTTAAAAATTAAAATTAAAATTAAAAACAACATAAATAATAATTATACTCTTTGTTAAATCTTCTAATAATAAGGGGGTAAGAAATTTAAATGATTCATAAAAATCTGTTAGGGTAAAATTAAAAAAACAAAAAGGGAAATAATTGTTTCACTATTTATGATAATTTAAAATTATTAACTAAAAAGGGAAAAAGGAAAAAGGGGGTTAATTTCTACACCTGCCAATTTGAGTCCTAAATGAAAAGGGGAAAGAGGGAAATCTAAAATATTTAGGAAACTAGGAAAAGAGGAAAACATAAGAAGAAAAGGGAAACCCAAGGGAAAAAGCAGAAATTCAAACTTAGTAAGGTATCTACCATTAAGAACTTTCTAATTTAAAACTGAACTAGCAAATTGATAATGGAGAAAGTCATTAAAACCTGTAAGAGAATTTGGGGACACTTAGGAGCGATTCTAGGAGTGACTCTAGGTGGGAGAGGGAAATGAGGGAATTTAATTAATTAAAGAAATTAATTTGTGGAGGAATGAAGGGGATGGGTGACACTTGTATGTGGAGGAATTTTTAAGATTTAATTTTTAAAAACTTAATTAAATGAGATTTTAGGAAAGTAAGGGACTTCGAAACTCTATATAATGAAGAGAGGAGAAGGATGAAGGATCAATTTTGTTTGCGTAACGTTACGCTACATAAATATCAACTTGAATGACTTAGCTTGTGGGAGTCGAGATACCCAGCTCGGTGAGGAGTGGTAGCTCAGCCTTGCGAGGCGAGCTAGGAGCTAGTTGAACTTATGGATAGTGTGTGTGTCCCCTTCGCGTCTCAGGGAACTAAGGGGGAAGAAGAGTACCCCTAGCATTGGCTATGAGGTACTGGTGAAGTCTCGTCGGTTGGCAAGCGGGAGTTGCACGGAGCGCGCAGACGTAACTCAGAGTGGGCGATCAGGCAATGATACGCTCTCTTTATTTTTGTATGGTAGATTGTTGTAGGATTTATGCTTGGATATTCATGTTTAATGGATTAAGTAAACTAATTGTTTAGATTGATGACTGAATTTCTTTCATAAGCCTAGCCTGATGATTGATTGACTCCCATGGAATTCGATTCCCAGCATCTCTTGACCACCTTGGTTGTATTGATTTGTGAAGTTTGTGGTTATTTATCCCTTCGTCCCTAGCTCACCAGTCTGTGCCTGAGAAGTCAGCCAAGAGCCTGATCTACGATCATCGCTTCGGCATTAAAAGACCTATGGATATCAACACCCTTCTTTTCTGTGCGAGGATGATGAGCAAAGGACGAACCTATTAGCCGTCTACCTCTGTTGTTGTCCCTGGCTGGTTGGATCCTTTCGGTTCTCTTACTGTTGTCTCCATTTAGTATTTGTATTTTGGAAATGGAAAAACAAATTGATTCATGTATTCATTTTGTATTGGTACTCTGGAAATGGAAAAACAAATTGATTCATGTGTGCATTTTGTATTTGTATTCTGGCAATGGAAAAACGAAGTGATTCATGTCAGCATTTTGTATTGGTATTTGGGCAATGGAAAAATGAATTGATTCATGTTTGCATTTGGTATTGGTATCCTCAAAATGGAAAAACGTTTTTGCTTTTAAATGTTGCGAGAGATTGCCATATTAAATGCCCACATTTTTTCTTTCAAATGAGACTGAGTTTGTTGTTCTAAATGCCCACGTTTTTTCTTTTAAATGAGACTGAGTTTGTTGTTCTAAATGCCCATGTTTTTCCTTCAAATGAGACCGAGATTGTTGTTTTAATTGCCCATGTTTTTGCTTTCAGATGAGACTGAGTTTACTGTTTTAATTTCCCACATTTTTTCTTTCAAATGAGACAGATATTTGCCATTTAAAATGCCCATGTTTTTTCTTCCAAATGAGTCTGAGTTTTCCATTTAAAATGCCCACGTTTTTTCTTTCAAATGATACTGAGTTTGCCGTTTAAAATGCCCATGTTTTTTATTTCAAATGAGAGAGAGATTGCCATTTAAAATGCCCACGTTTTTTCTTGCAAATGAGACTGAGTTTGTTGTTTTAAATGCCCACATTTTTGCTTCCAAATGAGACTGAGATTGCCATTTTAAATGCCCACATTTTTTCTTTCAAACGATGGACTGAGTTGTTGTTAAATACCCACAATTTTCTATTAATTGGTAGCCTGTTCTTGCTGAGGTATGGCACATAGATTTGCCATTAACCGAGACTGTTGTTTTCTGCTGGTGTGACCATGTTTTTCCCCTTTAAATGGTTGACTGCGATTGCTGGATTGGACACCATTTTGCCTTAAATGTTTCCTACGTTTTACTATTAATTAACATCTTAATTGCAATGATAAAATCTATATTATTGCCTTATTAATTGCCATGTTATTTACTACCGTGACTTAGTCATTAGCAGATTCCTTATTTTGATTAATTGTCGCAGCGAGTTAAATAGTTAAACAATATGAAATCACCTTCTTATTGAGCTATTAATTGTTATGTTAACAGTCATGTAACTGCCTTTTTACTGTTATATTAATTGTTATGTTAATCAACATGTTAATCGCCTTGTTATAGCTTTATTACTTGTTATGATAACATTCATGTAAATGGTCGTGTCATTGCTAATTTAATTGTTAGGTAACTTCTATGTTAATTGCCTTCTTATATTGAGACAATGATGTTAGTAGTTAGCAGTTTCCTTCTCAATGATAATAGACAGCTAGTATTATTGGTTCGGTCAGTATAACTATACTACACGTTGAGATTAAATTGTTCATAGGTGTTATCTTAGTAGCATCCTACATTAAGCTTGTTAATATTGTTATTCAAGTTAATGGATATTTGGATTGAGATTTTGGATTAATGTAGAATTGCCCAATTAGGTTGTATTAATGATTAAAATTAGGTTGGTGATTAAAGACTAGACTGCCAATTTTAGACTTGCTAAATTGATTATAATGGAGGTTAGATGGTATTTATAATTATATTTTAAATATTGCTTACTTAGACTTGCAAGATTGATTGTATTAACGTTAAATTAGCGGGTGCATTATTGACTAATTGTAACTTTGACATGCCCTGTTTAGAATGGAACCCATGCTAAAATAGATTGTATTTATTGACTGGTTTAGACTGGGTGATTGGTTGGGTCGGGGACAATGTCGTGTATTGTCTTGCATCATCCCTTGTCTTCTTCCTCTGACATTTCGTCGACCTGTTGTTGGGGTATGGGTGTGGTTTTTCTTATCGTTATTTGGTTCCTAGCGCATCAGTTTGTCTAGAGTCCTCGGTTCAGATAGCTTATGTTGCGACAAGGTTATTGATGTGTCTATCACTTGGGAACAACATGATTTCTAATGATAGGATCATGGCATGCCCTATGGGATAACGACGAGCGAGAACTTGACCGGAGTCGGTGTGTTCTGTGTGAGTTTTGTCAAGCATTGCCATTTTCTTTATGGCACATGGGTTGAATGCCTTTAGGAATTGGGTTCGTGCACCTAGAGGTTCTAGTCCTTGTTGTTTGGATGTTGCGTCGGGACAGGGATGTTTTCCTTTAGCTTGTAGGTGTGGTCGTGTTGTGTCGGGCAAGTAGTCATTCCTCCTTGTTGTTCTACACTTGACTCACCCAATTGCCCTCGTGTTAGTGAGTGGAGTCATAGTTGACCATTTGCCTGGAATGCATGCTTGCGTTCATCGTCAGTGGTGTGGTTAACTATCGTGGTCATCGCCTTTCTTCCAAACACACACACAAAAAAATAAAAATTGCACTCTTGTTTGCTTGTAGTCATAACGAAGAGGGGTCATTACAATCAAGTTGTCTAATGTTTGTTGCCAGTTTATCCAAGGTGGCAGTAGACTCATGCATATCAAATCGATGGTAGTTGGTAGATCCTATATTTAAAATAAAAAGAAACATCAATCCTAATTAACTTAAAGAATCTATTTTATGTAGAATCATATCACTAGAATCTTCTTTTCTGCAAAAATAAAATAAATTAGTTTAATATGAGGGTTTTGTTCATTTTTCTTAACAATAGTGATGTATAATTTTAATGTAAAAGTGGAAATTAAATATATGGACAGGGAAGAATTCAGCCATGTCCTTGTACATGGACATGACACAATTGGGTCTTCCCTAAGGTAAATCTAATTCCAAGGTTAAAAGCATGATTAAAGTGTTCAAGGACTCAAGTGAATTTTGATTTGCAATATGGTTTATGTGTTTCCAATAAGGTATCTTTCAGATTAGAAATGAGGCACAATTCTAATGAAGGATATATATGACTGATATACTTAGACTTGTATCATATCTGAATTTATGTGATATGTGAAGTAAGTTACTTTCGAATTTGGAAAGAAAGAATGAAGTTTAAGAAAAACTAAAGTATGGAATTAAAATTTAAATGCTCAAATACAATCGGAAATATAATTTTTCTGCATCAAATATGAGTGAAAAATGAAGAAATTTATAAAGGAAATCAATAGAATATATTCTGGAGTGCGATGTCTGTGAAATGAGATTAAAGTAAGATCTGAAAATTTGTTTTTCAGATATCAATTCATAAAATGTAAAATACAAATCGAAATCAATTTCCAGAGTACAAAAAAACTAAGTAAATGAGTCTACTTGGATTGGAAAATGATGTTTTTTAGAATCAAAACAAATCTAGAAATAAAATTTTCTACACTAAACTAGTTTCTCAAAATTGCAGTGAGTTTAAAACAAAAAAAAAATGAATTCCAGAATGTTTAAAACTAAGTTTTTCCTACTTAAGATGCAAGTTGAAATTCTTAGGACAAATCTTTATGCTAAAAAATTTATTTCTAAAGTAATTGAATGTTGAAAATGAACAAAATTATAAACATAACTCTAATTTGTAATTTCTAGAATGCATTAAATTTAATTTAATCTAGTGTATGAACAAAATTGAGGGTCCTAGATCACTATGCAAAGCTACCCTATCCCTATACATGGACAGGGCCGAATTTGGCCTTATCCATGCACAAGGATAGGACCGAATTTGACCCTATCCCTGTGCATTAACAGGGTTGAATTCGGCCCTGTCCATGCATAGGGACATCCTTGAATTCAGCCCTGACTCTATGCATGGACAGGGCCAAATTCGGGCATGTCCCTATGCATGGACAGGGTCGAATTTGGCCCTATCCATGCACAGGGACAAGCCCGAATTCATCCCTGTCCATGTATAGGGACAGGCCCAAATTTGGGCATGTCCCTATACATGGAAAAGGCCATATTCGACCCTATCAACCTACTTAAAGTAATCATTTTTAACCTGTACACTTGTAAATGTAAGTACAGAAGAAAGAAGGGAATCTAGTTTTAAACTTTATACTTACATTCTATTCAATAAATATGTATATCTTGTAAAGAAGTGAGGCAAAAGCAAATCCTATATATATGAAACTATACATAAATAAGTGAGGGAAAAGAAAATCCTATATGTAAAGAAGTGAGGCAGAAGCAAATCCTATACCTGCTAGGTTGATAGGGACAAATACAACCCTCTGCATGTACAGGGACAAGCTCGAATTTGGGCTTGTCCCTATACATGGACAATTCTCTTTCAATGTTTATGTTATGTAATTTGTTGTTTGTCCTTTAAGTATGGTGCATGAGGGTTGTTGGAAAATTATAAATGATACTATTAAAAATTGATAGCAGAGATAATACATATCAACTGAAAAAAAATATATATACAAGGGAAAATTATGTATCATGTAATTACAATCTATGTACTTTATGAAATTATTAGTAGAAAGAAAAATATGTAAAGGAAACATCGTTATATACAAGGTAAATTTATGTGTCATATAACTACATCTATATACCTATGAAACTATTAGCAGAAAGAAAAAATATTTAAAGAAAAAATTTGTTATATAATTGTAAATCATCTGCTATCAACTTTGTACATTATCAGTTTTCAGAGATTCAACTTATAAACTATCACTGAGGTACCATTTCTACAATTATTTGTCTATTTACATAAGCATGTCTATTTCAATGTTTAAATAGAAAAATTATTATGGAATCAAATTGTCTTATGTCAAACTTTGAATATTTTATATATTTTTCACTCTGTCGAGATTTTGTCATGGTTTTTTAAGTTGTTGTTCAGTCCAAGACCGAGCTTTCTTCAAATAGAGATATTTCTATTAAATTCTCAACTCCCATGTGTTGTTGGGAAAAACACCCTACGAACTAGCAAACTAGGGTCAGACTTGCATGCAGATTTTGACCGAATAGAAACTACTTTTTTACCTACAACCCAAGATTTAAACCCCTTTTTCATAGTAAATGCATGGAAAAGGACCACCAACCTTATTACTAGCGTTCGATGTAGATCCTCCATTGCTCTTCGATTACTTGCTTGCATTTCTCCTTCCATAGATGACCTGCACTCAAGACAAACAACAACTATGCATGCATGCTACTTCTATACTCAAGGGTTAAAAATCAAGCATAAATTAATCAAACCATACAAAATTCATGCATTGGGATGGGAAAAGTATTCTTTTTATTACTGAAAGTGAATCAACTTACAAAAAAGCTGAGACCAGCCACCGCTCCTTGAACCTGATACTGGGCTCCTTTTCTTCTGTCCTTCAACTACTTTGCCTTAAATCTCCTTTGGCATGAGGAAAGGCTAAAGGGTTGGGACAATGGATTATGTAAAAGGGCATAGTTTCTTCGCTATATTTTTTCTTCCTCCAAATGGTACCCCTACCCCTTCTTTTATAGGCTAGAAGGAGCTAGGGTTTTGGATGAACCCTCGGCCATGCATGGCTGGGAGTTTCAGTTAACTGACCCATATCTTTTTGTTCCGTCGGCAACTTTCCTTTTTTCGTGCTTTGTTACGTACATGCGGGCTATTGTGAGTCAGACAGCGTGCACACCCGTGCAGTAATGGGCTAGGGTGCGTGGCCCTTGACACAACAGGATTTTCAAAGAGTTGTTCAGCTGAGTTTTTCCAAGGAAGGGAAATAAGTTGGCCTGATGCCAGGTAAGCATGTGTGGTACAATTTAGGGTTATAACAGATGCCCCCTAATGTGTGCGGTCAGAAGAGCATCAGATGGCCAAAATACATTACCAATCTTTACTGATGTGTCGAACGATTGAGCCCGAGGATCAGGAACTAGGAGGTGTCATCTGCAAAATAAAAAATGTCTCACCGAGGCTGGCATAACCATGCTCGGGATAAAATAGAACCATGGCTACCAATCAAATACACTGTAGATCCATGTCAAATAACTATAAAGAGTAGCTGCGAATAATACACAGTGGAGCTACATCTCGAAATTAGAAAGATATACATATAGAGTATCCATCTTCCAGAAGTTGATCCGGCCTCATGGCTGGACTTCAGAGCTTGAGAAACAACTTCAAAATCTTCTTAAACTTGGGTAGGAGTGTAATATGAGTGTACGACTGCACTACCCAGAGGTCTTTGATGGCTCGTCGGTTATGGACTTGATAATATTGATGATCGGACTGAAGGCTTCAGTGATTTCGAACAAGGACTTGATTGGATGTTCAAGATGGCCAGGTATGCGGACAAGAGACATATTGCAGAGGGGCCAATTCAGGCTTAGTGACAAACTTCCCTTGGACAATAGCATGACAAGTGATAAGACTCTATAATAACCAAATGATGGAGGACACAACTCTATATAGCAAGAAAAGATTCCTAAGGTCATACTACATCCCATAGTCTGATGATCAAACAGACATATGTGCTTTATCCAAGGGCGACTCATTATGCTGCCAATAAAGAAAATACTTTTCCCATCCTCTTTTTGGGGTATATTTGATTTTTTTGTTCTTTTTGATAATTTTGGAAAAAGAATAAAGGAATATTATGTTACAATGGAGGAACAAGTACTGCAAACATACGAGCTCAAGGCACAAGGACAAGGCTGATGTTCTGATAAAATGATACTCAGGGAAAATCCTCCGGCGGCCAAACGTGTTAAGACGCAGAAGCAAACTGTCACAAGGCTGGTGGATAAGGTATGGAAATGTGTTTGATACAAAACACAATGGTAATGTCCTTCGATGTAAGTTTAACGAACCCAAAGAAGGTAAGCTCGGTGGTTTTTCATATTTAGAGAGTCTGAAAAAGCATTAAAGGAGACTCCGCTGGGGTACCTTTTTCGACAATAGTCTAGTCGGTTCGAAAAAGGGATAAACTAGCACTGATTAGACGTCAATTCAAAACAATTTTAACGAGTGTGACAAGGACAAGATCACTCGACTATTTTTTCACTTTTAAGGAGTCTGAAAAAATCTTAACTATGGACTCCGTCAGGAATATTCTTCTGGAACAATTTAACGAGTGTGAAAGAATAAGGTCACTCAACGATCTTTTCAATTTTAGGGAGTCTGAAAAGAGCTTAACTATGGACTCCGTGGGGGTTTCTTTTTCGTAAATTTAGTCCCTCAGGCCCGAAAAAGGAATAAAATTATACCCGAGAGTACTCTTCTAAAGAATGGGAATTCGATAGAGTATACCTTTGTTCGTACAGTTGACCATATGGACCGAAAAAGGGGTAAAATACCGATGGATAGATGTGACTTCAAATTTCAGTTTAATGAGTGTGAAAGGCCAGAAGATCGCTCGACAATCTTTTCATTTTTAGAGGGTCTAAAAAGGGCTTGAAAGGAGACCCGTTATTTTTTGGGAGTCCTGAGGGTGAGACAAAGAGTGAAAAAAACTCATGCAAATGAGGCTCAAACTCATATTCAGGAAAGACTATACAGACTCCTGAGCCTACAGTGTTTTTAGAAATGGCATGGACACCATAATGCAACCAGGACCTACCTAGGGCATCCATGTTCTGGTAAGTTCTACCACCAAGTTGCGACACTTCTAGAGAAGATATGACGGTTCCGTGTCACAACCTGATGGGATCGATCCTATAGCAGAAGAAAAAGACAATGAGATGCAAAAGTTGGGGTGGTAACCTAACCTATATGCTCAAGTTGATTTTTGAAAAAAAAAAAAAAATTATGGACCGTCAATATTTTCTCAAAACTCAAAAAAAAATGCCCCAATACCCGATCAAATCCCTCCCATATAACTCCTGGATCACTCTAAATGGATTTTGGTATAAAGAAACTTATAAGGGAGGCCCAAATAGTGACAAAAAGAGGCCAAAATGTCTATAAATAGAAGCTGGCAGCTCATTATCACCATTGTTGATTTGGAAATTGACTCTTGAGCCAAAAGACCCCCTTTGCCAAAAATAGTGATTCCGGGAGCTACAGTGGACGAAACAAACTTCTACTTGGACCAAGTAAGTACAAACTCCCTTATCTAGTTATTCAATACTTCAATTTCATTTTTTAGTTTATTTTTTGGGTGGGCGTCGACCTTAAAAATGTCGGCCCTAGGTACACGTGGGATGTCTTTGGAGAGGCTGCATGTACATTTAGGCAGAGTAAAGTCTTCCCGTGTGTACAGGCAACTGTCACCTCTACAGCCCGCGTGTACCCCCCTTTTATGATGAAAAAGCAAACTAAAAGGAAGTACTGACCCTCCTTTACTGACCCTCCTTTACCTTGTTGTGTTGGCAGGATGTATGTCCAGTGGAGGGAAAGGGAGCATGAGGCAATCAGTGAGTTGGTTGCAGCAGATCCAAATGTTGTGGCCGTGTTAATGCAATGTGGTTTACTCAAATTATTTTAATGTCCATTTATGCACGCACAACCAAGGCTACTGAATGCCTTGATTGACTACTGACACCCTGATGCAGAGGCATTTATGCTAGAGGGGCAATCACTGGTGCCCACCACCGAGGATATCTATTTTCTGACTTGCCTCTCAAGGAGAGGGGAACCAGTCAACTTTCGGACATTTCCTGCGGGGCCGAGCAAGATCTTGGAATTGATAGTTGAGCATTGTGAGGCTGGAACTGACCGTGTGGGCTCCCAGATACCCATTAGCAAGATTACTAACTTAGCACTGCAGACTATATTTTTATTGATTGGGCGGATTACCGGCTCAGCAGCCTTGCATCAGGCGTCGCACGCACAGATGAACTATGCCATCCAGTGCATGAATACAAATTTTTTTGATTGGAGTACCTTTTGAGAGAGTTTTGAGTTTCAGTCCTTGGGTTGTAGTACGAGGACATTAGGCCTCTTTCCCTGCAGTGTGTAGATGGGCAGTATTACTGCCACGACAGGGTGGTGGAAGGACCGTTGAGTCCTTCAACGATGATTTCTTTACTTGGCTGTCATGACAGATCCCTGTGATTGAGGACTACCCGTATGTAGGGATAGATTTCTCTAGAGATCCTGAGATACCCGTGCCTCCTAGTGAGGAGCGAGGGGAGATGGGTAAGTCTCCACCTTTGTAGTTTTTTTGTTTACATATGTATTTTTTATGTCTTTTTGTTTTATATATCATTTTTTGTATGCCAAAGTATTTGACGGGTAAACGTTTGTTGCATGCAGATGTGGGACCCGTGCAACCTGTCGATTATGCACGGAACAGGTGTCATCCACAGCCAGAAGCCGTAGTTGTCGCCGCTGGGAGAGAAGCAGTAGCAGGGAACCTCCCAGCCAGAGAGGCTGAGAGGGTCCTTAGACGAGTTGAGTGGATCTTCACTACGCTCACTCGCACAATTCCGATGGTAGAGATAGAGGACTTGCCGCCATCCATCCAGCCTCATGTTGTGGGGGAACCTCGGACATGGGTCCGATTGTTTAGGCATTTAGCCCATGTTGTGGATGATTATAACAAGGCCCATAGGCCCTAAACAAAATTAGACTTTTTATGTGCCACGAGCACCTGCTTGTATATATTGTTTGAGGGCATAAGCCTGGTGACTCGTTACTATTCCCATTTTTGAGGCGCTTGCATCCATCTATGTACTCTGGTTATTTTATGATCTTTATATATGGTTTTTATCCTTTTGCATCTTATGGATTCTGTGTGCAAAAATGTATTTACATGTTTATGTCCATGTTCTTTTATATGTGGGCAAGATGCGAATCTAAAATTTGATTAGCTAGAGTATCTGTAATTTGGTTTAATCTCGTAGGAACATGAAAATATGTAATATAATCAAAGTTTGATTCTAAGAGACGTACCCTAAGGAATCATCCGTGTAAAATTGGATCATGAACCCAATATACACTGTTTAGCTGCGACACAACCAGTTGAGCATCAAGATAGACCCGGAGATAAGAGATACCTAATGATAAGGCGTCACGAAGCAACTCAATAACTGCACTATACTCGGCGACATTTTTTGTGGTGTCACCTAAGCATATACCTCCGGAAGATAACAACTCACCCTGAGGTGTAAAGATTACCCAAGCTACGGAGGCAAGCCTCTGCATGTGTCGAATAGCACCATCTGCATACCCAACGAACACCTCGGACTCACTTGACATCTGCCATATTGACGAAAGATAACATCAATGACATGTCCATAACAGTTTAAAAGAAACTTAAAAAGTAATAGTACAAAGACTATACATATGTTACAAAAAGTTACCCACAGTGACCTGTCTATGAGTAATACTTCATGAGGTAGAGCCCATTTCTAGGCTCTGCCAAAGCATTCCCTTCAAAATCAACCAAATGATAAGCGCCCTTTTTTAATACCTATTTTATAATGAAGGGTCTGAACCACATGGGTTTAAACTTTCCTGCCCCCAGGGGGTCCTTGTCTTGGTCATAGACCAGGACAAGGTCGCCTTCAAAGAAAATCCAAGGATGAACAGACCTATCATATTGACACTTGACCTTATGTTTGTGAGCCTCGTTGGCCAGGGCTGCATCGTGCGCTGCTCATCAAGATGCTCAAGGTGTACTAACCGTTCTTCAAGCGGAGAAGTGTTTGGAAATAACTGTACTGCAAATTTTAGAGATGGGATTTGACATTCGATGGGCAAGACTACCTCCAGCCCGTAAATGAGTTGAAAAGGTGAGAAACCAGTTGCAGTCTTAACATATGTTCGGTAAGCCCATAATGTCGAGTATAACATCAAATGCCAATTTGACTTGGCTAAGTTGATAGTTCGTTGTAGAATAGTCTTGAGAGTTTTGTTTATAGCTTCCACCTACCCATTGGCTTGGGGGTAGTAAGGCGATGAATGTTCCTACCATAACCCAAGATTCGATGTTAATTTAGTCATCATTTGGTTCTGAAAGTGACTTCCATCGTCAGTGACAATCTCTCTTGGGACACCAAACCTTTCTATGATCTAGTTGAATAAGAAGAGAGTTGCAATCTCTCCATCATCTTTAAACGTTGGCATAGCTTTGACCCACTTAGTGAAGTAGTCGATAGCTACGATGATATAGCGGTGCACCCTTGCTGACGGGGGGTTGCATGTAGTGTAATCAATCCCCCACTTAGTGAAGGGACCAACTATGATGACAGGAAACATAGGAGCGGGATGTGCCCTCATCTTCCGAGAGAAGATTTGGCACAGATGGCACTTCTTGACCAATTCGATACAATCTTTGCTAAGTGTGGGCCAGAAGTAACCTGATCATAGAATCTTTTGGGTTGTTGCCAACCCAGATAAATGACCTCCACAAGCTCTAGTATGGCAATCGTTTACCACTATGATGGCCTCCTCATGAGGGAGACATCGATGCAAGATGTAGTCTACACCTCTCCAATACAACGTATCATTGAGTATGAGATAATTCTTAGCCTAATGGCATATCCGTCGACGCTCGTCATGAGAAGCAAAGGTGGGGAACTTCAAATTCTGGAGATAGATAAGTATATCTCCGTACTATGGGTCTGAAGATGCAATAAAAAACATATCCCCCTGGATAGGCGATCCCTCAGGCACAACATCACCTGACTCAACCGAAAGTTCCAAAATAAGCTCTGTGAAGACCAATGACTTCTTGGACTTTGTTGAAATGAAGTCTAAGTCAAATTCTTGGAGGATGACTATCCATCTACTGATTTTTTCACCTACAACTCGTCGTGTCAACATGTACTGGAATGGATTCACGACAGCAATGACGATGGTCTTGCGAAATAGAACATAGTGACAGAACTGTTGAACAGCATGAACTACTGCCAACGCAAGTTTTTTGATATGAGAATAATTGAGTTCCAATCCTACAAGGCCTCAGCTCAGGTAATAGATCACGTATTCTGAAAACGAATCGTCTTCCTAAACTAAAACCATGCCTATGGTTGACTCTGCAGCAGCTAGATATAATAAGAAATCTTTGTTATAGTTAGGTGGCCATAACAGAGGTGTGGTTGTGAGGGCGTGTTTTAATGCGTCGAAAGAGCGTTGAGTGGCTTCGTCCCAGAAAAAAGGAATGCCTTTCTTTAGTAAACACATAAATCCCTTGGTGATTTCGGCATAGTTGGCGATGAAGCATCGTAAGAAGTTCGCCTTGCCTTGTAGACTCTGAAGTTGTAAGATTGTGCGTGGGGGGGGCAACTGGATTATTTCCTCCACCTTAAAAGGATCGACCATGATCCCTGTTGTTGATACGATGAAACCTAAAAAATGTCTTGACGTTACGTAGAAGCTGCAGTTGTTTGGATTCAAGCGAATCCTGAAGTAGCGACAGCGTTCGAAGATTAGTCTAAGGTGCATGGGATGATCTGTTTGCTTGCGAGAGCGTGATGCTAAATCATCTAAATAGGCCTTGAATATATGTTTGAGTTCATGAAAAGAAAAAGACATGGCCCGCTGGAATGTGGCTCCAGCATTTTTAAGGCCAAAAGGCATCTTACGATATGCGAATGTACCCCACGGACAAATGAATGTCATTTTGTGTTGGTCTTCAGGTTTGATTTGGATTTGATTATATCCTGAAAAACCATCCATGAATGAAAAGGCATCACAACCGGCACATTCATCAATGATTTGGTCAATGAATGGTGTTGGAAAATTATCTTTGGGACATGCCTTGTTCAAATCACGGAAATCGGTACATACACGAATCGTGCCTTGTTTTTTATTGACCGGCACAGGGTTTGACACCCATTGAGTCAAATGGATAGGATAAATAAAACATGCCTTTAGCAATTTCTCAACCTCAATCTTGATGCCTGCTGCTTTCTTAGGATTGACTGGACGAAGTTTTTTTCGAACAGGATTGGCATCGGGATACATTGTGATTTCATGTTCAACTATTTTCAGATCGATACATGGCATTTCCTCATAAGACCAGGAAAAAACGTCGCAGAATTATTTGAAAAATCCGTGTAAATTTGAATCTCTTCGGGGGAGCAATCTGCTCCGACGAAGACATTCTCCACGATGCCAGGGTTTTGGGAGATGTTGATGGGTATAGTTTCAACGATAGTCACCATATTCCCCTTAGCATAAATTTTCTGTGTAGCTAAGAGATTAATAGGACATGGTTGAGCTCCCATCATGGTAATGGTGAATTCTCCTGCTTCGATTCATTTTAACTCTAGGAGAAAGTATGATATGTGATGAAGATCTTCCCAAGGTTTTTCTGGACTAGTCATTGCTTCGATTACTACTTCGTCAGAAGGCAAGACTAAATCTAACGAATCAACGTTAGTGAGAGAACCCTGAGCCCAAATAGGCTCTAGAAGTGGATCTAACTCTTGTGCAGGAGTCGGATCAGGGTTAGCTGAAGCTTGCTGGACTAAAGAGTATGCTACCTTAGTGGTAGACAAGGGCATGGACATGTCGGGGTGCCCTGTCTCATCCATCGTGGATGATGGGGAAGGAATAATCCAAGGATCCTCAAAGTAAGTCGTGCGGAACGACGAAACTTGAAAAATCTCAACCTTATGGTGATTAGATATAAATTTGACATCATCATGAGGAGGTGGGTAATCGAAGGTACCCATCAAGGACGGGCACAAACCAACTCCTACATTAAGGGCACCTAGTTGAGGATTATCAATCATCGGGACCGTGGATGCCCCCAAAGCTGGGTCAGGTCTGGAGAAAGATAGTTGATCAATGGTCACTATCCGACCCTCATGTGGAAACAACAAGACTCGGAAAACTGTAGCAACCACATCTTGCATAGAATAAGTCCAACTCCGTCCTAACAAGAGATTATAGTCGAGGGGAGCATCGACTACCTCTACTTCGACACACATGATTTTCCCTCCTAACTGCACAGGCAAAGAAGGAACGATTCCATGTGGTCGGAAAGAACGATCGTTGAAAGCAGTGAGGAGAGTAGGTGATGGAGACAAAGCTGGCTGGCCAATGGCCTTCCAACATGCTAATGACATAACGCATGTTGAGGCACCCTCGTCAACCACCGTGCGGAAGATATTCTGTGTAAAATGTTTCGTGGGATGAGCCACTACTATATGAAATGCTATGTGGTAAGGTAGATGAGGTTTTAAGTTAGTTGTATCTAACATGATGGTACCCAGATTACAAGTCTCAGTAGAGCCCAAAGAGGTTAACAAGGCTTTCCTCTGAGCAGGGAAACTTTGGAGGACCTCCAAAGAAGACATCGCAAAAGGGGTTTGTGATAAGTCCTCCACCCTAGAGTAATTCTGGGTGGCCCTTGATCTGGGGTTGTGAGAAGCTTTTTTAAATGCAACCTTTGGAATGCATGTCATTGTTTCTCCCAATGTCTTCTCGATCTGTAGAGGAAGAGATGGGAGATCATCTTCTTTACCCTTCTCAGAAGCGCTTGGTTTACTATAGTCGTGTGCTCTAGTCGTTATGAAAGCATTACACCTAACCATATATATGTTCGCGGATCAGGGATTGTTTGGAGGAGGGCAGGTTTCGTGGTTGTCCCCTTCTGTGCTTGTAGAGTCTTGAGTTAAATTTTTCCCATGTTGAAAGGGATTAGTGAACAATGCTTGTTTTTGATGTGTGGCAAACTTTTGGGCCTCTACAAGTCAAGGACAAAGATGGGTAGGGTGGTCCTCCACGCACAAGTTGCATGGATACCTCACCTTCCATTTTTCTTTGTTGTCCCCACTAGAATTATCAGTGGGTTTTTTATCCCCTTTACCCTTCTTTTGTTGTTTTTTCTTCCCCTCAGACTGTTGGGTGGCCTTTGGGTTAGTCGACTGCATGGTGTGTACTTCCGACGTTTGGGTAGGGGGAGCAGCCAAAGCAATAGTTTGGCTGGCCGTTGTGTGTTGTATGGATAACTGTTGTAACTTTTTGGTCAATTTCTTAGTGAGCTTAGTTTGTGATGAACCAACAATACCATCGGCATGTGGTCCAACTCTCTATCTAGTTTTATCCAATATCGAACGTGGCGCATCTGGCAAGATGTTGTACAATAAACCAGACTGAGAATACATGAGCTCAAACTGTTGAGCCCTCATGATGGCATCTTCTATGGAGAAAACTCTGGATGTTGCGACGTCTTTGGATAACTTTGGGACCAAAGGATTAAGGAACAACTCAAGCAAGAATGTTGGTGTGACTGGTACTTTCATTAGACTCTTCCGGCATCTCTATTCTCGGATATGATCAGAGATATGGTCCACTGTTGTCTGTTCGAAATTCATGAGCAGCTCTATGCCAGCATTGTATCTCATAGGTAACTGGAAATGGTTAAGGAAGGCCATCGCCAGTTCACCAAAAGAAGAGTATCTTGAGCGATCGAGCTCGATGTACCATTTTGCGGCACTCCCGATAAGAGTACGTTGAAACAATCACAACTGTACAGATTTATCTTTCAATGAGTTAGATAAACACCAAAGATGGAAGGTAGTCACATGATCACCTGGATCTTCATTAGGCTTGGCCTCAAACTTTGGAATGTCTGAAGGCAACTTCGTTGGCATAGGAGGCCAACGTGGATCGTGACAAATAGGATCCTTTAACAACCTCGTCAAATATGGCAAGTGTAAAGTCGCCAGGAATGGTAGTTTGGGTTGCTACTGATAACCTGGGAAAAAGGGTCCTGGAGTTTGACTGGCACCAAGTTGCCAGAAAAAGTTTGGCTACTGGCCCGGATTCTGGTAGAAACCATGGCCCTGACCAGCGTAAGGATTTTTCATCTGTGGAGACATCATCAGCTGATTTCCCATAAAGGACATAGAGTGGTGGGCATGCATCGTGTTCGAAGGACTTTGGGAAGGATTACCCCATGCCGGTCCTGATGGGAGAGGCATAGTAGTGTTGGAAATACTAATACAACTGAGAGGGGGGGGTGAATCAGTTGTATATAAGCTTAAACAATTTTATACCTTCTTAACAATTATTAATATTTCTTCATGTGTCATCAAGCAACATACAACATATGGATAGTAAGAGTAAAG
>ML845249.1:36973-52345 GCA_009831015.1 Picea engelmannii
CCCGATTCTCCGATGGCTTATCTCCCTCGCAACTTCTGCAGATCTGACGGCTATTGGCCTTTCGGGAAATTTGGATGGGATCCGACAGTCACCATCTTCCTTCTTCTCTGTAAACTTCTGTTGCGCGCGTTTTCTTCAATGTGTATGTTTTCTTCAATGTTGTTCCTCCTGTGCTTTATATCCTGCCATTTCTGTTGTTGCCATCAAAGACAACAATCATCAACACGCATTCGTTGCTTGTTCAATATTTGCCAACAAGTAGTCTGTCCAGGGTTCCATTGACTATGGAAAGAATTACCCTAGAATGGAATTCCAGAGGAGGGAATGGATCCTTGTCCTGAGTTCCAAGGTCCTGCTATATGTGCCCCCTAGGCAGGAATAGTACCCTGTGCAGGAGTAGATTGTCCAAAAATGGGATTGCCACCAGATGGAAAAGGGGTTGATGATAAAGTGTTGTTACCAAACATCTCATTGCAAGAAAATGGTGTCGAACCTACCGGCATACTGTGCGCAAGTGTTCCTTGACTCCCTGCTCCAAATAAACTAGTGTGTGTAGGCTGCCCGGCGGACTGCTGATGCGGACCACCAAGCGAAGGGGACGAAGGAGGCATATGACCTCTTGCGTAAGGAAAAGAATTAAAAGGGACAAGAGTGCCCCCAAGTTGACCTTGTAGAGGAGCGTTAGAGCTCCCTGTCCCCAGACCCAAAGTCTGTAAAGTGGAGTAGGTTAGTGCAGGACTTGTACCCGAACTAGGCATACCATATGAGAACGGAGGGCCTTTCGCACTAGGTGTGAAGGGGGTTGTGGCCGCCACCATAGACGAGTTCGGTCCACTGTGCGATGTAGTTGCGGCCGAGACCATGGTGGCTCAGACCAACGATGGTAAGTTAGGAGATGACTCTCCTATTGTAGCAACTGTGGTGGGAATTGAAGAATTCCCAAAAGAAGTAACAACGTTTGTTTCCATAGCTGTGTGAGGCACTGTCTGGCATTCGTGAAATTGGATTGGTACAATAAACGTTTCCAAGATATCAATGGTTGGGGTTTCAACTGAGCCAAGATTGGCGGTTGATTTCTCCAGGAGTTGTTCGGGCACAAAGGTTTGTAACCCAATCGCTTCAAAAGACCCTTGTTGGTCTAGCTTCCACCTTAATGGTGGCGGGGGTGGCTCCAGTGTAACCAGCGGCAGGCCAAAAAGCCTTCGTGACTAGCGGAGCTCGGGATCCTCCATTGTGTGAGAAGATCCAAGACACGCTAAGGTATTCTAAACGTTCAAAAGTAACACACACTAAAAATAAGCCCCTAAGAGATAACTCAAACAATCACTAAACTATTTGGAAGAATAGTTACAACAACCAACACTAGAGTAACTTACCGGTGCAACTGCAACTCGAACACGGAAGAACCCTTCGGGTATACTCTGCAAAGTGTGGCCTGATGTCTGTCCTAGGAACCATGGTATACCCCCACAGTCACCTGTGTATGTCCCTAAAAATATTGGCAACTAGGTTTCCAGCACCCGAATAGTCACCAGGTAGGTACAGTCGAAAGTTGGGTAGACCACAATGAGCAGGGTATCAAGCCCGAAACCTATCAAGGGTATCGAGAGAAAATGGTCTGGAAGACAACTGAGGACCTCGAACAGATTCGAGACCCACGAAGCCCCATGGAAAATGCAAACAAATGAATCCCAAAACAAGCCCTCTATATGTGTTCTCCACTACGATTGGTCCGACTTTGGAGGGGTTATCTCTGCTACCTTTCCGCACGCAACCTTGTGTTTTTCCCCTGTGTTAGAGGGGGGTCCCAGATAAATTCCATGAAACTGGACTTAGACACTCCCTATCTCAGACTTTAATTTTTGGTTTTGAATGGCCTTGAAGAGTTTCCTCTCCAACCTAATTCAAGGCCCTAGTCCTGAACTAGTTTGTGAACCCTACAAACATAAAAGTCTAGTAGATTTTTAAAATTAGTGTTGCTTTTATGGATTTATCTTACATAAAGGGGTATGAGGGTGAAACTTATGATGTGTAAATAAGAAAGAAAAACTGAAAGAAAAAATATGAAAACAAAAGACTTTTACTAAATGCAAAATTTCAACAACTTTTCACAAAAAAAATAAAATAATAATAATAATAATTTTTCTAAGATTTTATACAGCAAACTTAAAGGAATTTCGCTCGACTACGAGCTACTTATGATCTAAGTGAACTGCAAAAACTTATGAAACAAAAGACTTTTCCCTAGCTAATGATGCAGAAACACACCTTTCAACCAAATAAGAAAATGAAAAGATATTTTTTTTTATTTAAGTGCTAGTAAAGCAACAAAGGGAAAATACCGACAAGCAAAAAGCCAAGAAAAAAAATTATGGCTTAAAGAGTAGATCGCAAAGAATCAGAGTAAAGAATCACACAATGGAAATAAAAAAAACAAAGACTCTCACACTTGTCTAAAAACCATAATTTTTTTTTTTTTTTAATTTTCTGTCAATGTTTTACTGAGAAAAAGCAGGCTAAGGGTAAGATGACCTAACCTACTGACTGTTCAAACCTAGACTCAAACACCTGAGAGGAATACTTCTTATCAAAGGAGGGGATGACTACCCCACCCTGAACAAAAAGTAGCTTGTCCAAGCACGCGACTGTCACTAAAACAGCACGCGTGCAAACGCGTGCTGAACAGAGACATAAAGCGTGTACACGTGGGCTGACCTTGTACAGGTCACGTGTATATCTAAATTCTAAGGAAAAAAATGAAAACAGGTAGTCCAGACCGGGAAAAGGCCTCTGGTATTGATAACCAGGGTCCTTTGAAGGCTTGGATGCTCTTTCTAACAGAAAAGACAAATAATGTAAGGAATAATAAGGGGAAAAAAGGCAATATGAGATAGGACTGTGAACCAGCAAGACTCAGATAGGATTCTAGAAAACCCCCTGAGAATGTGTAATTCTGACAGGGAAGAGGAGGACTGCCTCTAAGGTTCTCTGAACTCCTACACGCTACTACTATCTCTACAGTTAGGGTTCACACATGGGCTGTCATAGGATAGGGCACGGGTACACATGTGTAGGCCTTTTGCAGGCCGCGTGTACCTCTGTGTGTCCCAAAAATTACAGTCAAGCAAAAGTTAGAGAAAGATGGTATGGAAAACCAGACTCCCTGCTAGCTCAGACCTTACAGAAAAAGACAGGCAAAGAAAAAACAGAAAACCTAATCTTTAAACTACCCAAAAACTTAAATAAATCTAGGAACCCTAAAGAGTATTCTCCCCAGTGCGGTCACCAATTCTGTTGTTGGGAAAAACACCCTACGGACTAGCAAACTAGGGTCAGACTTGCATGCAAATTTTGACCGAATAGAAACTACATTTTTACCTACAACCCAAGATTTAAACCCCTTTTTCATAGTAAATGCATGGAAAAGGACCACCAACCTTATTATCAGCATTCGATGTAGATCCTCTATTGCTCTTCGATTACTTTCTTGCGTTGCTCCTTCCATAGATGACCTGCACTCAAGGCAAACAAAAACTATGCATGCATGCTGCTTCTATACTCAAGGGTTAGAAATCAAGCATAAATTAATCAAACCATAGACAATTCATGCATTGGGATGGGAAAAGTATTCTTTTTATTACTGAAAGTGAATCAACTTACAAAAAAGTTGAGACTGGCCACCACTCCTTGAACCTGATCCCAGGCTCCTCTTCTTCTGTCCTTCAAGTGCTTTGTGTTAAATCTCCTTTGGCATGAGGAAAGGCTAAAGGGTTGGGACAATGGATTACGTAAATGGGTAGAGTTTCTTCGCTATATTTTTTCCTCCTCCAAATGGTACCCCTACCCCTTCTTTTATAGGCTAGAAGGAGCTAGGTTTTTGGACGAACCCTCGGCCATGCATGGCCGGGAGTTTCAGTTAACTAACCCATAGCTTTTTGTTCCATCGACAACTTTCCTTTTTTCGTCCTTTGTTAGGTACACGCGGGCTGTTGTGAGTCAAACAGCGTGCACATGCGTGCAGTAATGGGTTAGGGCATGTGGGCCTTGACACAAGAGGATTTTCAAAGAGTTGTTCAGCAGATTTTTGGCAAGGAAGGGATATGAGTTGGCCTGATGCCAGGTAAGCATGTGTGGTGCAATTTAGGGTTATAACACCATGCAACAAAACCTACTAAATAAGATTGCCAAGATCTCCATCAGTAAATGGATAGGATTATAAAGGACATTATATATATACCCCAACCATATCAAGAAGTAAGATGGTTCTTGAGTTATGCATGCCTCCACATGTCACATGGTTTGATATTTTCTATGGGTTAGGTTAATGTTCTCATCACATTCTGATATGGGTTTCAACATCTCATTAACATAGGTAATTGCAATTAATATAGAGGGGCATTTTATCTTTTTCCGCTAAGATTATTATTTTTTCCACACCCTACATGGGTGTGGTTGTAAATAAAAGAATCATTTCACAAAAAGAAGAAAAAATATAAGAAACAAATAATGTTGTTCACCAAATGTTTCTATTTCACTTTGATCATTCCTTGGACATCTCAGACACCTTTATAATTAACAGATTATGTATGCTTCCACACATAACTTGGTTTGAGAATATCAATGGGACAACTCAATTGTGGCTATCCTGAGATTTGTGTTGGGGTTCAAGTTTCAAATATTTATTAATAGCGATAATCAAAATTGAGAGAGATAAATCTTTGATCTTTTACAACTAATTTTCTATGAAATAGAGTGATAGCATTGTTGATTTCATGACTGGGACAGATTTCAATCCTATGTAATTTTAAGTTTTTTTTTAATAACTTGCGTGTATGGCCCTCTTTACTAGAGAGATAATATCCACATGAAATATTTTTTTTGTGATGGGACTCCCAAGGAATAATTATAATCTCCAAACTCTACCATTATATCTGCAAAAACTTAAAATCAGCCTCTAACTTCTTATAGTACTATAGCATGGCCAAACATCGCTGGTGAATAAATTAATAATTAGGACCACCCTATCCATGTACAAGAAAATGGCCATTATTGACCCTAACAACCTAGTTAAGGTAATGAATTTTAAACTGTATACCTGTAAATGTAAGTACGGAAGAAACAAGGCAATCTAGTTTAAAACTTTTTAATTACATTCTATTCAATAAATATGTATATCTCATAAAGAAGTGAGCTAGAAGAAAATATTATAAATATGGAACTATAATTAAAGAAGTGAGGCAGAAGAAAATCGTACACCTTCTAGGTTGATAGGGTTGAATACGACCCTTTCCATGTATAGGTGCAGACCTGAATTCAGGCTTTCCCCTGTACATGGACAACATCGTATTCGACCTTGTCAACCTCCTAAAAAATTATAAAACAACATACATGGATATATTTACTTGGACCAGTGGAAACAAACAACAACAATGACCTCCATCACCAACCTCCCACAACAACTTCCAACAACAACCTTCTGCAGCTACAACCGCCAACACCAATGACCAATGACAATGTCCAACTTAAGCTACAACCATCGGCACCAACCACCAAACAACAACGACAACGTCTACCTGCAGCTACGACCACCAACACCAAACTATAAACCACCAATATACATCTACAATTTGGGAAAAATGTGAATGGAGCGATGTGTGGGTAATATATAAAAGGTTTTTCGATCGAAAATATTTTTCAGGCAATAAATATTTTTGGCCGAAGGATTCTATCAGTCGAAACAACTTTTAGCCAAAATATTTTACCGGAAAAATAAATCCATCTGGATAATATGGCACATGACAGTCGAGGCCATCATCATGGTACCCTTTGATTTAACGTACAAAGATTCAGCCATAAAAATGTCACTTTCGGCCGAAAGTATTATTAATTCGGCCGAAACAATGTCAATAGGAATTTTGGAAACTCGATTCTCACAAAAGTGTTACCCAACTTCATGATTTCACCCTTTTATTCTATATAATTTGGACGAATCACTTTAAGAAAAAATGGAGTTGGAGAATCATTATTTTGGAAAAAAGAATGGAAAATTAGCCCATGGGTGATATATAGTGCCTAGGTGAAGGACTAACCCCCATGCTCAGTATCATTCCATCATAGAAGTAATCCAACACATACAATTATCTATATCAGCATTGACACGGAACCTGGTGTAGCATGGGATCTTTGTAGCACTATCTCAGCAATATGTGGCTACTTCAAACATTGGCAGAGGGGATGGACCTTCAACCCGTGTAGCATACTGCATTAGGGAGAGGGAGCATGGACATAGTAGCCATTCATGTGAGCCTCATATATGATCAAGTTTCGGGAATACTTGTTATGGATTGACTAAGGCTAGTGGACATTAGAGTTTCACGAAGGAGGTTAGTATCTTAACCATCTCTGTCTTCTTCATAATATATATATATATATATATATATATAGTTTTCTATGTATTTATTTACATATCTTATTATATGGTGTTTTGCAGTTGTTATGCCCCTATAGAAGAACCTCTACACAGGTAGATGCATCAATGTTGTTTTCCATCACTGATACAATAGTAGAGGCAACTTGTTCATTTGGTGTATCGCATAGAGAGGTATGCTTGACATTTGGTAAATTCACTTCAATGATTTGTTTATTCTTTGGCATCCCCAATATAATTTTATTGTTTTTTTCCGGTTGAAGTACCATACTGTCAAGAGACATGTCCACTTAGGATGGACAAGGCACC
The DNA here is from genome assembly GCA_009831015.1 of Picea engelmannii. Taxonomy (NCBI): domain Eukaryota; kingdom Viridiplantae; phylum Streptophyta; class Pinopsida; order Pinales; family Pinaceae; genus Picea; species Picea engelmannii. The sequence goes on from ML845249.1 coordinate 43,710, forward strand.
ACCTTAATAGGTATCATGTGTTGAGTTAAATATTATTTAAATATGGAATTTATTATATTTTTCGATTGGATTTTACATTTTCTTACTAATAAAAATATTATAAATATGTATGCAAGTTGTTTCATACATTATTGGGTCATATATACCACCATTATTTCATTCACCTCTAATACCTAAATTCCACCCATTATTTTTCCTTAGCTAGAGGGATAGTCCAATCCTTGTCCACCCTTCCCCATCTCTTGGGATACCTCTTTCCATCGTAAGGGTTTTCCCATCCCTCATAAGACCCATGGGGGTTTATAGCTTCTCACCCCCAGCATCCTTCATATCCCATCCATCCATAGTGGTTTCACCCATAGGCCACACACCCCCATAACATTTTCCATCACATCCATCCATAGTAGATGTACCCATATGCCACCAACCCCCACCACCTTTTCCATTTGTGTCACCCATTGAGTCTTCCACTATAGATTTTTCCTTGGCATAGGTTGTACATTTGTTTTCTTCACATGCTAGTGACTCTCCATTTTTTCCTTAGTTAGTCACGGTGAGATAATTTGTTGATGATCAATTTTTATATACTATGAATTCATTTGATTTTATGAAATTTTGTTTAAATATCATGATTTTATACTTTTGGAACATTGGGTGATCCAGGCGGATCCATGAATGCTCACATAGGTCTAAGAGGATAGAAAACACTCATAGAGGTCCATAAGGATTGAAAAATGTTCAAAATTAAATCATCCTAAATTTTCTTTTAAATGTCACTAATGCATAGAGATCGATGATAGCTTTCCAACGGTGCAAAAATGTCCTAAAACATAGTTCATATGAAAAAGTTATGGATGGTCAAAGTTCAGGTCAAACCAAGGAAAAAGGAAAAAGTCCACAAGGTCAAGGTGACATGTGTCACCACTGTAAGAGTGACAGATGGAATGATCGTACATTTTGTATAGTGCTGACATGATGACCTCACATGGAAACACGTGGTAGGAAGGTGAGGTGACATGTCAAGTTGGTAGGTGATTGGAAAATACGTACATACAATTGGCACCAATTATATGTTGACATGTGGAAAGCATAGAAAAATGAGAGTCTACCATGTGGTAGCCTCCCATTGTCCATTAATAGTTATTTTTTTTCAAAAGTATAGGAGTCGAAGAGGTTCGAACCCATGACCTCATATAACCTTATAGAAACCTCCATTTCCAATACACCACACCAATGTTACTTAAATGTATATGGTGGTGATTGTTTTTAAGTTTTATAAAGGATTTTGTTGGGGGTAAAAAGGGATGAGGGCCCAAGACCTCGACCCATGGTTCCTTTGGTGTTCCATGTAATCATACCCATATCCCATGAGGTGTTTAAACTATATGCCAACCACATGATATATTCGTGAGGGTGTATTTACATTCCCAACCACCATATAACCAAAATGATATACATATAGTGTGTGGTCAGTGGGGTTTGAACCTACCCCACACTATGTAATTTTCATACACTTAACCAATTCCCCTAAGGGTGTGGGTTCTTTAGGAACCCACCTAACAAAATTTTAATTCCAACCAAAGTTTTGGGCGACGGTTTAAGCCCAAACCCCCTATTTAATGATGAGTCAACCAAGGCAAAGGAAACACACAGATGAAGTAAAGTGTCTCGAAGTTCATTCCTGAGGGTAATTATAATTAGAGGATGCACCGTAATGTGTGCTACAATGTTTCGACATGGAATTTTATGAAATTTATACTCATTTTTATAAAAAATTCACAAGGAATTCGATGGCATACTCTATTTATGAGTTTGACAAACACAAAAAAAGGTCATTGTAAAACATAAAAATTTGAGCGTTAATAATGAGGTCTCTATTGGAAGAAGACCAAATATGTAGCCCAAATTGTAAAAACTTCGTTATCAAACTTATGTATGTGATTTTAATATTGTTGTTCTATTTCCTCTTAGTTATTTGCAAGTTGTTTATCATTAAATTGTATTTGGATAAATAACTATTTCTCATGTAAATTGCAAACAGTCAAGCGATCAATTTTATTTCAAAGATCAAGTAGATGTTTATATGTATGGAAGATTAATAAGAATATAATAATTTTTCAAATCAATTTGGTATCAGACCGAGGTTTTAAAATTGTTTACGATTGAATGCTTACAACGTCCAAATACAAGCGAGGAAAGAGAAAACTTTCTAATTATAATCCTGATATTGGTTCAAGAAGTTTTACTCATCAAAGACAAATGACTTTGCCGAGAAAATTGGGTCCTTAAAACTATGAAGATGATTTCGTCGAGGATTTTAATTTAATGAAATCCATGGTGGAAAAAATTGTAACGACCCCATCGTTACGACTACAAGCAAAATAGAAAGTGCAAAATTCTTTTTTTTTCCTTGTTTTTTTTAAAAGGATGACAACAATGTTTACGACTAAAAAACACATTTGATGATGAGAACCAGGCCCGCATAACAGGAAACAAAAAACCAAGGATGATTTTAAGGATGGAAATTTATTTTAAAATGTAGAAACCTTGGCGAATATTACTAATCCTTCGTATGTCAACTATAAATGTTTGGCTGTATTTTAAAAAAAATATTCATATTTCTAAGTATTTTATATAGTTTTTATAAAATTTTGGCGATTTTTAAGGTAAAATATTTTTATCCTATAGAATTTGGGCGAATCATTTTTAAAATAGCGAATCTCGTTTTTGGAAAAACCATGGAAAATTAGCCCATGAATGAAATTTAGCCCCTAAAATCATCCCTACAAAAAACTATGACTCCACACACTAGCACAAGAGAAACTGGACGAAACATGCGTAAAACAACAAGGAAAAACAACTTCCTGCCCGACACAAATATTACCACGCCTACAAGCTAAGGGACAACATCCCCATCTAACACAAAAGCCTCGACTGCCAGTTAACTAGAACCTCAATGGTGTGCAACCCAATGGATGAATTCATTCATCCCAAGCACCAATACTAAACTTACAACGATCAACAACACCCACACAAAAAGCATAGACCTCGGCCAAGTTATCCTTCGCCTCTATCCCTTAGGGTGCACAATGATATTAAATAGTTGGAGTGATTGGGTACCATTTGTAAAATCCCTTGATTTACTTAGCCACCGATTAGTAAAAGTGGATTACAATATAAACATTAATGATGATAATTATAGGATAAAATTCCATTTATGTCCAATAGATCATAAAGAGAATAACATTATGATTACACAAACTTACTATTGAGAACTAGTTAGGTAACTAAAGATACAAGCAACTAGATGTAACGACCCTCTCTTTCATTCATAAAGTAAGTAACCAAAAGATAATATAGACATTAATTGAAATCATAGAGTAACCTGTAAAATCAAGAAAAAATCTTAGTAATAAATCATTTGATAACAACAATAGGTACTTGTACTAATAACATTTAAACTTATTCATCAATGCTTAGTGATCTATCACCGATTCTATAAATTCTATCTAGTAGAATGACATGACAATATTGCAAGTTAATATTATTTACTTCTCTTGAGGTTACACAACCTGCACATGAATTTATATATAGAGGTGCAAGTAACAATTTGTAAGTCAATAAAAGATTAATCTAATTCTATAACAAGCACCTTGTGGTATTTTTTTTATAAGCCAAAATAAATCTTGTTTTAGAGTTGTTAAAGTTACTCAAACAAGTTCATTCTAAGTAAAACATCCCTCCAATTACTAAACATAAACATATAACTGAATACAAGTTACAGAGCATAATATTGTTGAAAATCAAATCAATTTTTTATTATTTTTTAGTTTTTTTTGCACAAGTAGTCGAAATCAACATCTAAATTAGTAATTACATTACAATACCTTGAAAATGAGTGTCATTGATTTTGATGAAGCTACAATCGTATTAACTTAAGGATCCAAGACATAAAAGAGAGCAATGTGAAAACTTTAATTCCTTTCCCGTGACCTTCGTGTTTAGTGCTCTAACTTGTTAAGTTAAAGTGCAAGTTGTATTCTATAATAAGATATATATATTTTTTATTTACCGAAAACTTAATAGTAATGGATATTGAAGAAGATTTAATAATGTTTCTGGAGGAACTTTTTATAATTAAATATGATATAATTAACGTTAAATAATCATTGTACTATTCATAAAATGACTCATGGAGTCATGTCTCAAGTTATTTCTTAACACATAAATTTGTATAGAGATTTAAGTGGCAAAATATGATATGCAACAGATTTATATACATATCTATATATTTTACACATGTATAGATAAATGTGTTTTTATATGCACATATATATGTTTACTCTCAATATAGGACATAATCACTCTTTCAGATCAGGGGTGCATAAGGCTAAGTATTGGCCTTTTATTGAGAAAACTAAAATAATTTCTACAGTCCAACGGTAAAGAGAGGTCACTGACCAAAATGTTTTAGGAGAGTTAGCTATACCCAACAATCGGACTTGAAATTTGTCCATCTAATTTATAATAAATATTAGTTACCTTGATACGACAAGAAGCAAATAGTATTCTCCTTATCCACTAACTAAAATTGGATCTTTACTTAATTAACATTTTGTGACTAGACGCTCACCCAGAAGGGTAGTTCTCTTTTGTTTTCTTCTTTTGATTGAATACAAGACTTCCTTTGACAGTGGGGTGATAGAAACATCGAGAGAGAACTAAAAGTTGAAGGAATGACATCCATAAGTTCAATAGACAAGAGTGATAAAGATTCATAAGACCACTCTAACACATCCGTAAGAAAAGTATACCATGGAAATTAAAAAATAGTAAAGTGCGGGTATTAACCTCCCAATCATTGGGTTTACTCAATGAAAGTTGACGGAGTTTTATCATATAAAGCGTGCCAAGTTTGTTGATGAAAATTGTAGTCCAAAATAGTTAAAAAAACACGTATTGAAATTGCACTCAACAGGGTAAAGGAATGAAGGTTCGAGTCGATGGAACAGTAACAAAAATTGCAGTGTAAGATTCACCATAAATAAAGGTAACGATTGAAGTCTAAAAAAAAGTAAAGATTGCAGAGTATCCCAAGTAATATCTCCCAACCATTACCCCAAAACAAACACAGTCCAAAGAATTTGTAAATTGTCATTCGAGTGGGCAACACGCGGGAGAAATTCATCTTAAAATATATTAAAGTGCAGAGGTAAAATCGTAGGCTAGAGGTGTAAAAACGTAAGGTAAATTCGCAGAGTAAAGGGCATACCAGATGTAAAAACCCACACAGTCAATTTTCCAGTAAAAGCATTGAAAACACAGACTTAAATCATTGCCAGGAAGGGTATTTAAAACGTAGATTTACTTCGCTAGGAAATCGCAGAGGTGATCAATCACATCAAGGGGCAAGACAATTACTCAACCAGGAAAATCAACAGGAGTAGGCCGGTAGGAAAATTATCCTCTGCATCATCATCCACACATATAAAATTAGGGCATTAAAATCTATAGGTTGTTATACACTAAAGTGATTGTTGGTTGTGGAGCCTGATTATCTTCCTAACTCAGAGGTCTTGTGTTTTTCAGTCATTTTTATACCCCATGAAGAATTTACACACCAGAAGTATGTACACTCTTCCACGTGGGGGAGTGCAGAGGTGGGGTACCCCCTCTGCGAGGTCCGAGGGGCCTATCCCTCTAGCTGGGGGGTTCGGGGGTGAAGCCCCCGAAGGAAAAATTGCCTTCTAAAAGTATATTGTAATTTGATTGTAAATCTGGACCGTTCATTATAAGGTCGCAGATCTAACGGTAGAAATTATGTTAGGGTTTTTTTCCCTAGAAGGCAACCCTCTTTTATGAGGGAAATGTATTGTGGCTATGTATTATGGCAAGTATTGCATTCTGAGAGAGGAGACTATGAGAGAAAGAAGAGGAAGTTACAGTGGGTTTTGTTGTAGGTTGTATCCCTTCATTTACTGGATAATAATAAAGGAAGGACCTGGAAATTTCTCTGGTGGACGTAGCGCACACTAGATGAACCACGTAAATTTGTGTCTCTCTTGTATTGTGTATCTTTTGTGTTTTGTTTCCGCATTTGTTTTATTTTATTGCTCCGCGGTCCTTCTTTTCTAACAACTGGTATTAGAGCGAAAGGTAACTCACAGGAAAAGAGGGTTCATGGTTCGAGTGGGAGAAATGTCGAAAGATGGAGAGTTTAGGGTCGAGAAATTTAACGGCCAAAACTACTAGTTATGGAAGATGCAGATGGAAGATTATTTATATCATAAGGATCTATTCCTACCATCGGGATAAGTAGAAAAGAAGTCGATGGCCATGAAGGACGAAGAATGGGAGATTCTTGACATAAAGTCTCTAGGAATGATACAGCTGAGCTTGGCAGCGTTGGTGGCTTTCAATATTTCGAAAGAAAAGACAACGAAGGATCTGATGGACACATTGGCTAAACTATATGAAAAACCCTCGGCGTCCAATAAGGTATTTCTAATGAAAAGATTATTTAATATGAAGATGTCAGAAGTTGGTTCTATTGCAGATCATTTAAATGAATTTAATACGGTTACTAATGAACTAAGTTCCGTAAAAGTGGACTTTGATGATGAGGTTAGGGCTCTTCTAATATTGTGCTCATTGCCAGAAAGCTGGAACAACTTGGTCATGGTTGTAAGTAACTTTGTCTCTGGTTCAAATACTTTAAAATTGATGATGTTGTTGGTGTTATCCTTAGTGAGGAAATGCGACGGAAAAGCATAGGTAAGACATCAGGTAATGCATTGAACATGGAGAACAAGGGAAGACAAAAGGATAGAGGAAAGGGCTCAGGGAACCATGGGAATTCTAGGAAGGGCAGATCCAAATTCAGACTTGGAAATATGGAGTGGTGGAATTGTGGGAAGAAAGGACATCTGAAGAAAGACTGCAAAGCTCCAAAGAAACAAGGAGATGGACAACATGAGAGAAATCAGGAAGCAAATGTAACAGGTGATGTGTTACAAGATGCTTTGATTCTTTCTGTAGATAATATTTCTGAGTCTTGGGTAGTATATTCGAGGGCTTCATTTCATGCCACACCCCATAGGAAACATTTTCTAGATTATGTTCAAGGTGATTTTGGACAGGTTCATTTGGGTGATGATGCACCATGCAAAATTGTTGGAATGAGAAATGTAAAAATAAAACAACGCAATGGAAACCAATGGTTGTTGAAAGAGGTAAGACATGTTCCATATTTAAGTAACAATCTAATTTGAACAGGGAAGTTGGCAAGTGAAGGTTGTATATCCATATTTATAGATAAGACGTGGAAGGTCATCAAAGGATCATTGGTGATAGCAAAAGGAGAGAAGAAAGGTACATTGTATTTATGTACTGGTAATACTAACTCTTCTATATCTTTAGCTTCTACAACAGTGGACACAACACTATGGCATCATAGGCTAGGAAAAATAAGTGAGAAGGGTATGCAGATCCTTAACAAAATAAATTTGTTTCCAGATCTTAAACAAATTGATTTGGACTTCTATGAGGATTGTGTTTATGGAAAACAAAAGAGAGTCATATTTCTCAGAGTCAGAAAGGAAAAGAAGAATGAAAGGTTAGAGCTTGTGCATACAGATGCATGGTTACCAGCTCAGGTATCATATCTTGGTGGCTCTCGTTATTATGTTACTTTTATTGATGATGCAAGTAGAAAAACTTGGGTTTATTGCATTCGACAAAAATCTGATTTTTTTGATACTTTTAAGAAATGGAAAGCTTTAGTTGAGAATGAGATAGGAAAAAGCTTGAAGTGTCTCAGATCAGATAATGGAGGTGAATATTGCAGCAAGGAGTTTTATGATTACTTTTCATACCATGGGATTCGTAGAGAGAAGACAGTTCCAAGAACACCACAAGAAAATGGTGTGTCAAAAAGGGTGAACATGACAATCATGGAGCGTGCAAGGAGTATGAGATTGCATGCTGGTTTTCCCTTATAGTTCTGGGCAGATTCTATAGATATTTTTGTTTACTTAATAAATAGAGGACCTTCAAGATATTTGGATGGTAGAATTCCAGAGGAGCAATGGATAGGAAAAAAGGTAAACTATTATTTTTTGAAAACTTTCGGTTGTGAAGCATTTGTCCATATTGATAAAGAAAATAGAACAAAGCTTGAGTCTAAATCCAAGAAGTGTACCTTTATTGGATACAGTGTTAATGATTTTGGTTATCGCTTATGGGATTATGAAAATAAAAAAATCATTAGGAGTAGAGATGTCATATTCAATGAGAAGGTCATGTACAAAGATCAGTTGCAGGGAAAGAAACAGGAAGAAGAAAAACAATAATACACGGTGCTTGATGAGATCACTAAAAAAGAAATTCCAAAGGAACCTGAAAATCAAAATGTAGAACAACAAGAGTAGCAGGTACCTAAAACACCTACAAGTGTTGTTAGAAGATATACCAGGTTAAGTATACCCCCAAAATGATACTCTCCTTCATTGTATTATTTATTGTTGACTGATTCTGGTGAACTAGAATGTTATGAAGAGGCAATGTAGGTAGACACCAAAAAGAAGTGGGAGCAAGGCATGAAAGAGGAAATGGATTCCTTGGCAAATAACCAGACT
>ML845251.1:14170-40636 GCA_009831015.1 Picea engelmannii
AAATGTGAGTAGAAGAGGATTGTTTAAATGAACTCAAAATTTCAGTTCCTATCTCGCATCGTATTGGTAACTGGTAATGTGTTAAGAAATCCATAGCTAAGGTGTTGAAGTCGTTGAAGAATCCTTGTGGAAATTCAATATACCATTTGGCTTCTGAACCCGTCAAACTTAGGAATGTATGATGGTAAATTGGTAGGTATATCCAACCAATAAGGAGAATGCAAGATAGGATCATTCAAAATCCTAGATAAATCTGGTAAATCCAAAGTATCAAGAAACGACAACTGTCTGTTCACTTGAGGAAACTGGTAATTTTGAGGAGGTAATCCCGTAGGTATACCAGTAGGACCATAAGCAATCTGTAGATTGTTAGAGAGTCTTGTCAAATTCTGTGGTGGAGGGTTTTGAGTCGAATATCCAACATGATTTGGTTGATTGGGTATGCTTCCTTGGAGAGGAGCATTAGACTAAAAATCTTAACCCCAGGTAGGATTCATAGAAACTCGATATGGTTGCCCAAAATTAGGGAGTACAAAAGAATTAACTTGAGGATTACCCCCCCCCAGGCTATTGTTGATTGCCTTGGAAAGGAAAATTCAAAGGTTGAGATTGTAATCCAGGGGTATATTTCCTGTACACTGGGTTATGACCCCCAACTTGAGGTTTCCCCCCAACTCTAGGTTTCCCCCCAACTTGAGATGGTCCCCCAACTTGAGGTTGACCTCCAACAAGAATTTGAAAACTAGAAGCGACAGAATGACTTGTGCCTCCAAATTGATTGGAGCTACTTGGGTCAGGACGATTAGATCCTCCAGGTGAAGGTGGAGGAGGAATGCTAGGCCTTGTGGAGAGAATTTGGGTAGGTGTAGGAACAAAAATACTAGCAACATTATACCCAGGAGGAACAAAAATATTAGGCCCTCCGGATGGATTCTGGGCAGGATTAGCAATAGAAGTATTCAGAGCATGATACCTATGTGTAAGTGACAGATTTGATATAAGCAGAAGTGGTGTTCCAATTGGAGCTTGAGTGATTACCGCACTTTAGATAGAAACAAGCGTAGCTTGTTGGACCATGGTAGATCTAGCGAGTTGGAGAGGAAGAATTGTATGAGAACCAACCAACAATTGGTTTGAAACTGTGACATCATTAGAAGTCGTGCTAGTAAAATGATCCAAGGGTATTGTATAAGCAGTGGAAGTCACATGCCTATGTGATTCCATAGTTTTATTAGAGGTCCTCTAGCATAGATTACTCATTCCTAGTTTTTCAAAAATATCTTGTCCCGAAGAGGTCCTCCAAAGAGAACATATAGGGGCATAAGAATTAGGATTAAAAATTCCAACAATATGAACCCGAGTTCTAAATGACTCACTCTGAAAGAGTGGATCGTCTACACCAGACTCTGTATGAGGTCCAATAGGTGTTCTAGTACAATCTTCAACAACAATGTCTCCCGATGAATTTATCCGAAGAAAAAGTGGATCCTATACAACACTCAATAATGGATTTACAGGAAGTATTGATTCCTCCAATGGAGTAGAACTTCCAATCTCAGAGGCTACGTCATTATTGATTTCTCCTTCAGGAGAACCCTCTGGTGATTTAGGAAGCAAATTTGTGTATTCTTTCAGATCTTCTGGAGGTAACCCTTGCATCGTATGTGAACGACGAGGGCCGATGTTGTCCGCACTAAATAAATAATGAAATAAATCTATGGCCAACTAGAGAAACAAACAACACTCACTAATATAATCTAGATATCAAACACACAAACAAACCTTCTTATTTCGAAGTCACTAGTTGGTGATGAAATCCAACGTCATGAAATCAAGACAAGAAGGGGCTAGGATAAAGCAGGTGGAAAAGTTACGTTGACAACCTGCTTAACAGACTTACACCCTGGTGCAAGCTCCCATAGATAATCACGTGTATACCCTCCAAGGAGCTCAAGTAAGTTTGGCCAACATCGATTTCAGGTACCGTGAAGACTTGCCCCTCCACAGTCACCTCATGTAAAGACTCTAAAGAGATAGGCCACTAAGGTTACCAATTACGACAATGATGCCTAGGGAAGCAACCGACAGTCCGATCCATGCGCAAGGGCAGGGTATCTAAGCCCGAAATCAACTCGAGAAGGTCCCCACATGATTTTCTTCTCAAGTGACCCCCAATAATATGCACACTCTCTACACGAATACCAACAAAACAGGGTGAGTAACTCTACCGACCCTAATGCGACCTTGTGATTAACCCTTGTGTTATAAGGGCTTCCCAAGACAAAATGTAGCAAGTGGATTTGAACTCTCCCTATCACAAGATTCTATTGTGTGTTTTGATGCTTTAGAGCGTGTGCCTTACAAGCTATTCCAAAGCACTATCCTAGCTAATGTTGGTGTATAACAATTCTAGAAAATAAAAGTTGCTAATAGAATTTTTAAAATTACGCTGTATTTTAAAGGTTGTTGCTTACTCAAAAGGGAAACATAAATGAAACTGATGATGTATTTGACCTTGACCCAATAAAATTCAAGAAGAGATGATATGCAATCGTTTAATTCGATGAACTATAATTACAATAGGGAGAAGGTTTTATATTTTTAGAATACAAAAGCTACAAAGCCCAATTTCTCAATCTTTGAATGATATGGATTCCAAACAATAAAAAACTACTGAATTTTCAATTTTTTCTCTTTTTGACAAATATTTGAATGCAAAAATTTTCTTACAAAGACTACTAAAAAGAAGAATAAACTTCAGTCCTTTCCTTTTCAAATAAAAACAGAGACATAATTCAAAAAATAAATAATGGTCTAAGAAGACTAATGCACTCTCAACACTATTTCCCAAATCAAACTCACAATGCAAGAAAAAAATGAAAAGATAAGAAAACTTTTTGTCAAATGCAAACGGAAATTGTTTCTTAATCAACAACAATCCAAAACTTAAAATGAATCTAAAACTCAAAATAAATCAAGAACGACTTATCAAACAAGCACCCGGGAGCAAAGCCTTGAGATTATACCCTTATGATAAGAAGTAAAAGATGAAATTTACAAAGCTTATGAAGAAGACTCTCAATCCTTGAAAATCAATCAAATCCAGGCTTAAAAGATGTAAACTAATCATTCACCAAAGCTAAAAGTTCATCCCAAGCAATAACGACAAATCTAGGCAAAGAAAAGAAAATTTGACTGTCACTCCAACAATTCCTACAAGAATCGTCGCAAGCTGCAGAAGGGTACAATGCGATGATGTAGGATCGTCGCAGGCTGCAGAAGGGTACAATGCGATGATGTAGGATCGTTGTAGGATGTAAGTAAGGCACAATGCGACATCGTCGCCCTGGCCTACACAAGCAGAGTGCGACGATGAAGAATCGTCGCAGGCTAAAAATATAATACAATGTGACGAACCCTGAATATAAAGAAAATTTGGAAGAATGACAAAATTTCTCAATGAACCTTCAGATCTAGGGATTCAAGATGGATCACCCACAGAATCAGAGAATGAAATTGACCAAAAGAAGGCAGGCTAAAAGAAAATAAGAAGCAAAAAACCAAAATAAGTCGTATCCCCAGTATGGTCGCCAATTTTGTTATTGGACAAATCGGTAAGTGCGGACACAAAATAATCTCCCTAACTTCCAAAGGAAGCTAGAACAAAACAAGACAGATTACAAACTTCACCTTAGACTTCATTGTCATATAAACTAGTTCAGAGAGGGACAAGTGACATACCTTTTAAATGATGCTTGATCCTCGCTAGTGTCATCCTTGTCGCTCCATATTTGGATTCAAAGGATGGTGAACTTGTTTAAGAAGCACAAACCAACAAAGAGAGAGAACAAGGATATACATATTCCAATGAATTCTATGTATAAGATCAATGAGTTATACAATAAAAGTCAAGACACTTTTATAGGGAAGAAATGTATTGTTGCATTATATTAAAATGGAAGTGGAGAATACAACCCATGCCTTGATGTTGCAAGGTACCTTCCAATGGCCCTTTGATCCAACACACACACCTTTGCTCTAATTCCTTTGATGAAGAAGATCCACAATATGACTTCGAGAGCTAAAGCAAATCTATCTCAAGTATATATGTAGCAAAACTCTTCATGTATAAGCAAGCATTTGAAAACCTTAACATTTTCCAGAAGAGATCCCTCTTTATATAGGGTGAAAGAGGGATGGATGAAGAGATTACAATGATCCCACTAAATCAGAGAAGCGAGTAAGATCCAAACCAATCGGAGGCCACCTCATCTTCTAAAAGATTCCCTTCTAGAACATTCGTGAATTTCACTTTTCCTTTATTTAAGCATCGTCACACCCTATGCACAGGAAACCTACGATGACGTTGCGGTCTATATTTGGTGCAACATGTGATGATCAAGCATCGTCGCACCCCAAGTATAGAGCAGGCTGTGACAATCTCATTTCACATAGTTTTAAGGAAGAAAAGGAAAACCACTTTTCTCATGGAGAAAGTCTCTTTTAATGTTTTCAGGGAACATGGAAGTGAGTTATGCACATGTTGTCATTTGATCACTGGGGTGACCAAAATAATGTGTAATAACCTCAAATATCCACTCAACCTAGTCATAGACGAGACTCACATTATTCTCCATGCCATAAGTCAAATGTATTAAAACTGTAATTAAGACAGACTTCTCCATAATTTTGTCTCTACCATAAATGATAAAGTAAACTTATCTAAGTAAAGAATGGAAGCAAAGGTAATCTACCATGTAATTTCATTAAGCCCATCTTTTGTATTCATTACTAAATGTAGAGACAAAGTAAAACCATTATAAGGGGCTATAAAACTAATAGCCTTCAATATTTATTCATTATTTTTAGAGACTAGATTGTCATCAAAAGTTTTAACACAAATGTTGTTAACAAGTCACTATGCAATTTTAATCATGTCATCTGCAAGTACCTTGTGTTAGCACTGGGAATCGCCCTCAGATTGCAAAGAGGATAAGGCTAGTACCCATCAAAGTATGGTAAATGTAAATGAGTGATTAAAGGTCAAATGGACAAGACTCAAAATAATAATGTTTTAACTCAGAAATCTAGGCTAGCATGCATAAGAAAATGAGGTATTGATTAGCTTCAGTCAGTGAATGGGAGTAAAAGTGAACATGAGGAAGACTTAGTGAGGGGGGTGTAAAGGTCTCCTATTGACTTTAGGTCTTTAAGAAACCAAAGGAGGAAATACTCAAACACAAGAACTTCTTGAATTCAAAGTTAAAGAACATTGAAGAACATCATAACAATATTATAAACAAACATTCATCATAACACAACCATAACAATATCATATGGATCATGCAATCATGAGTACTTTAGTATAAGAGGCAACAAGATGATATAAAGAGAAACTGACTTCTATTAATAAAAAATTCTCAAGTCCAATACATAACCAGAGAACAATCTACTTAGTCAAAAATATTACAATCATGGAGCCCAACTCAACCATTCAAACCTCTCTAATCATTTAGAAAATGTATTTATAATCAAAAGAGGAAATACAACATCTAGAGGTGCGATATGGCCTTCTCAACCTAGGATTCTTCAAAACAACTAAAATTCTAACACCTGTGCTAACATATTTTAACAAACTGCTACAACTTAGGAGCCATGTTGGCAACCACACCAACAAGAATTAAATGAAATGTCTCCTTCCTTAGCCAGATTCCTTTTTAGTGCCAAGTGTCCTCCAGTGGTTGTATGAAGCCTCCATGCTTCCACCTATGATCCTTGCTTCTCTCCACATCATCAACAATAAAAAAGGAGTCATGAATTCAAATCCTTTGACTGCAAAGGCCAATTCGTAGCGCCATTTAGTAGCGCATTTGGTAGTGATTTCTGTAGTGCCCTTTGTAAATCAACTCTGCATATTTTGTAGCGCCTCCTCCAAAATAAATCTATATATTTTGTAGCACTACTCCTAAAACAGGTCTGCAGTTTCCGTAGCACCATCCATCAAATGCTTCTGCAGATTCGGTAGCGCCATTGTTGACACAGTCCTACAGAATTGGTAGTGCCACTGTTAAATTCAGCTAGGATATTTCGTAGCATTCTGCAGAATCGGCAACACCACTGTGTAGTTCATATAGGAGATTTCGTAGCATCTTAGGTAGCAAAATTTGCGAAACATACTATATAGACGATTTCATAGTGCCATGGCACTACATAATGTCTGTGTTTTTTCTGTGTGATGAGACCAATCTTTCAAAAGCACAAAAAACTTAGCTGATGGAATAGGAGCCTGTAGATGCCTGTATAGGTGGAAAAAATATACTGTTCTTGATCACCTTACATTTGCAAAAAGGGACCACCGACAAAAATGGATCTGTCATCCCCCAACTACTTCATCAATATAACACTCCTCCTTGTTACAGGAGAACTTCCCTCTGCCATACCAACATCTTTCTCCTTTTCAAAGATATTCATCTTGACTGCAGGTGTAATCTTCTTAACTGTTGGTTCATCTCTTTCAATTGCAGCTTCTACCATAACATTTAAGTTCCTCTGTGCCAGTTCATCCTTAAAATGTTGCAATTCCTCCTTGAGCTTTATGTTTTGGAACTGAAAGATTCTATTTTGCCTGTAGAGATTCTTAAGTTGCCTATGGAGAGGCAAGGCTCTTCTTGCTAAAATTGTTTCCAGATCAAGGGTTTCACTATACATATCCATGAGCTCCTTCATCTTGATTCTCTGAGTCAAAATTTCTTCTTTCAAACGAGCAACCTCCTTTCTAGTCTCTTTGAGCTGCCTGATCAATCTTTTGAAAGTGGGATTACTAGGTGGAGTGCTTATGTTGATCACCTCAATAGGCTTATCAATGCCTTTACCCTTATCTTTCTCTTTCATTGGAACTGAAGCCTTGGGTAAGACTTCTAATTCAACAACTTCCTTAAGTGCTGATGATCTAGTAAAATGATTTCTGATTCTGATCTTAGCTGCTGGAGTAGGTGAAGGGAAATGAAACTTCCTTCTCCTCTTGGCTGTGGCTTTGGTGGATGAAGGGACTTCCTCCAATTCAGGTGTAGGACAGGGTGAAAAATCTCTCTGTGGAGAATGATGAACCTCCCTCTCTTCTTCTTCAATTTCCTTGAGGTTTTTTTGTCTTAAGTAGTGGCTTTGGTTTTTCTCTTCTTGCTTGTTCCTGCTAGAGAAACACTACTATATGGAAAAGGGCTCTGCATCCTAGACTGAGGAGTACAGGCTATATCTAGCTACATATGGGCAGAGACAATGAACTGTTCCCAAGGCATGTTCCTCTTCTTCAATTTTTCCATCACCAACATCATGATCAACTCAGAGTGAAAGACACTAGTGTCCACAGCCTTGAACTTGGCTTGGAATCTATCAGACATATTTCCCATGCTCCTCAAAAGATAAAAAGGGGTATTCATTGCATCCTTACCAATGAAATGTAGCAAGAGTCTTATATGATACTGGTATTACATGTAAAATATCTCTGGATGATCTTCAACATTTTATCAAAGCCTTCAACAAGGTGGATTCTAGGCACTCCCTTAGACAAATTTTGATCCAGGTGGATATCGGTTGCCACCCACCTTTTCCAACTAGCTCAAAACAATTTTCTGGAATTTTTGGTAATTTACTATTTTTAGCAGTTTTTAACTTCTGGGGCCATTTTGAGGGCCTAAATGAAGGTTTTTCGGGATCGAGGTTCCCAATGATAGCTAAAGGATTTGATTGATCCCCCAAAATTAATATCCTCTATGATACCTTTCTAACGAGCTATCGTGCGCCCCAAACGGAGTTCGTATGCCAAAGTTACGCCCCCGAGAAGTTGATACACAAAACTACCCAAAACGGGGTCCACAAAATTGTTGGCTTTTCATCTTCCGGGGTTAGGGTTTTGGATTTTATTTATGATAAAATGGCCTTTGGAGCCTCATTGTAAAATCATATTCTTGCGAATGCGAGTAGCCATCACATCTCTTCTCAGAGATAAGCTTCCACCATTCTAGCGAGTCTTTCACTCTGTATTTTTACAGTCTTTGTACATTTTTTCTCATTAATAGAAAATTGTGTATTACTGAATCTTTCTGTTTATGGTTGCATGTCTGATACATTTCTGTTATATTATTGGATATCCGAGATGTCTTTGTACATATATTTATTATATCTCTGCTCTCATTTTGTGCCAAAAATAATCCAGATCAGTGGTATCAGAGCAGGCTGCTCTTGATCGTTTTTTTTAGTGCATGTCCTCGACGAGGTCCGAGTATAGAAAGTTGGGTCTCGAGCTTGTATCTCTTGAATAAAATCTCTTTCACACACCCAAGAAAACCTCCATGGTGGAAGAAAATAAAAATGACGGAGTAGACGATTATATCAATCTGTTGCTTGAGCAAGTTCTCACGCAGTAGAGGGACGAAATGATGGAGAATTTTTCCCACATCCTTCAACGCCTGCTGATAGCTACATGCACATCTTCATAAAAAAAAAACTTTGGAATCACCTCTCCTTTCAAGGTATAGGTTAATTTTGATATTCTCGTATTTGAAGGTCAGATAGATGCAGATGCCCTAGACAAATGGTTAAATCTGTTAGAAGGTTATTTCTCCGTTAACCATTTTTCAGACAGGGAAAATATCACCTCCGTACTCTTTAAATATCTACCCCAGGTCAAACATTGGTGGGAAACTTATTGGGAGCAAAGTTCCACAGAAGAGTTTGGAATATATGGGGTTGATCCCACTTGGAATTTTTTTGTGGACACAATAAAGGAATATTATTACCCTATTGGAAACTAAGAGGAGCAGTATATGAGATGGACAACATTGTTGCAAGAGAGGGGCCAAGCAGTTCCGGATTTCACCAATACCTTCCATACCTTGTGCACTAAGTTGGGTGTCAAAGACTCTGAACGACATTTGGTTCTGAAATACCTCGGGTCTCTACACAGATACATCCAAATAGAAATGGATTTTCTAGACCTCTCATCACTCGGTGCTGCTTATCGATATGCTGTTAAAATCGAGCATAAATTTAAGCACTAGAACAAATGGGAGTTCAAGTCTGCAAATCTGCAACAACCAAAGTATGATAAAGACGACCCTAAAAAATATCTTCCTGAAAACCAGTCTAAGCCACGGGAAAAGAAGGGTCACGGGAAGACGAAGAAGGACAATGAAAAATGGTGTGATTTCCACAAAAGCCCCTGACACAACACCGATGAATGTCTCTCAAAATAGTCATTGGTGGCCAAGATCAAAGATAAGGATCTGAACCCTTATTCATAATCTGATTCTAAAAATACTGGTAAAATACAGATCATCGACGCAGACCCCACTGCTATTGTCGCAACCACAACAATTCAACCAAAAGAACCAGCAGATCCTAAAGAGGGGGAGCACATTTTTCATTCACAGATGTGGGTGAAAGGGACCCCACTGCATTTATTGTTGATAGCAGAAGCCATAATAACCTCATCTCACCAGAGGTTGTTAAACAGTTGGGATTATCGACAACACCATGCCTATAACCATTCAACATTAGGTGGCTTCGCCAGGGATGAGATCTTCGTGTTAGCCAATAGTGTTGATTGTCATACGACATCCAACCTTTCAAGGATGAGGTATTATGTGATGTTTCCCCACTGGATGTCTGCGATGTTCTCTTGGGCCAACCATATATGTGGAAGCGCCATGTTGTTTATGAGTCTCAACCCCGTAGTGTCATTGTTACTTTGGGGGGTCATCTCTTCGGAATACCAGAGGTAATTCCGACTATTGTCCCACATAAATAGTGCTACAAGGTAGTATCTCATACTAAAAAATTTAGCGTCTTCACAGTCTGTTCAAAGCGTGAACAGAAGAACACCACTGCAGCCTTAGTCCAAGCACCTTCTATCCAATAGAAGCAGGTTGACAAGATTACATCAAAGTGTAAAGATTACTTCTACACATAGGCATCTCATGTATCTAGACTGGTTAAAAAGGTCCAACCCTTCCTGCCGCATGTTTGTGACAACCTTCAACAAGCTAAGAAACACAACTTCTCCAACAAGGCATGCAACTCATCAAGATGCAGATTCAACAAACACTTTTCCCTCTCCCCTGGGAACTCAATGCAATGGATACCATTGCTTCCTAAGGAGGGAGGATTGATATAGGTTGATATCGGTGGCCATCCACCTTTTCCAACTGGCTCAAAACAATTTTTTGGCAATTTTGGTAATTTACTATTTTTAGCAGTTTTTAACTTTTAGGGCCATTTTGAGGGCCTAAATGAAGGTTTTTCAGGATCTAGGCTCTCAATAATGGCCAAAATATCTGATTGATCCCCCAAAATGAATCTCCTCTACGATATCTTTCCAACGAGGTATCGTGCGCCCCAAACATAGATCGTATGCCAAAGTTACGCCCCCGGGAAGTTGATACACCAAACTACCCAAAATGGGGTCCACAAAACTGTTGGCTTTTCATCTTCCGGGGTTAGGATTTTGGATTTTCTTTATGATAGAAAGGCCTCTTTAGCCTCATTGTAAAATCATCTTCTTGGGAATGCGAGGAGCAATCACATCTCTTCTCAGAGATAAGCTGCCACCATTCTAGCGAGTCTTTCACTCTGTATTTTTACAGTCTTTGTACTTTTTTCGCTCATTAATAGAAAATTGTGAATTACTGAATCTTTGTGTTTATGGTTGCATCTATGATACATTTATGTTATATTACTAGATATATGAGATGTCTATGTACATTTCTTTATTATATCTCCGCTCTCATTTGGTGCTGAAAATAATCCAGATCAAATTATCTGTCTGATAGTCTAGTTTGAGGAAGTCCTTGGAGAAGGCAACATTGAGGATCGTGGATTTAAACCAACTCTCACCACTATTAGGAATCCCAGTGGTTTTTGTAATATAGGCTTCATATACTTCAAACTCAAGGTTTCCCACCTTAGTCTTAATGCCATAAAAGTGTAATGCAAACTGCCTTGCTACTTCAGGGTGTCCCCTCTACATGTTTTGAAAAAAAGAGAGGCAACCAACCCTTTGAAAAACCTCCCTGACCATTGGCTCAACATCAAAGAGGTGCATGTCAGAAGGTTTAGTCCTGACCACACTCCCTCCCTTGTGAGACTTCTTCCTTTGAGGTGTCTCCATGGATATAAACAGGGGATTAAAGGTTGTGGTGTAGTGAGGGGTAAAGGAAACAAACATAGGCAAAGATCAAATGAGAAATGACAGTGGATAATGGTTGATCTCTCTCAAGTATTTTCCTCCAACTCACCTTGAATTAACAATAGACTGATTTTATGGATTTTTCTTTAAAAAGGAGAGAAATAAACTTCGAGTTAAGGAAGGCAAGGATGCACTGCTCAGTTTTATGTCACCACACCATGGTCATCAAAGTTTTGGAAGGGTAGGGACTTCTTCCAATCACTTCCAACATATATTAAGATGAATGAATGATGATAGAGTGAATAAAATAGGCTAATGAACGAGTCTTTGAATACAAAAGATAACACTGACCAATCCAAGTAAAACACAACACATAAGACATGGGATCTGCAGTGTAGTTTTAGTAGCGAATTTCTGTAGCGCAGTTTGCACACAAGGGCCATGTGATTGAATGAGTATTCAAGATTCAAAAGCAAATGACTTGACCTCTAGAATAGGTGAAATCCAAGTGACAAATGGATGCAAATTCTGTAGAAAAATAGCTATAGGTGAAAATGAATGAGAGAGAATGCAGTTTGCAGTGCTGGGCGCTACCAAAAGCTGAGGTAGGGGTATCTTAAGACTTTTCCATGCAATTGAGAGGACTCACGGAATACCTGGAGATGGTGACTGATAATGGAGGATCTGCAACAAGCTTTGTAACTGCTACATGCACCTCAATCTCCAATTGAGCTTTGACAGTTGATCCCGTAGTGCAATCTGTAGTTGGTTTGAACTAGTGCTTTCAGTAGCACCGAGCTTGGGAGAAAAATTCAAATGCTTAAACAGTTAGCAAGGTCACAAATGAGAAAATATCAATATTCTCTTTTAACAACAAGGGCGCTGAAAACTAGAGAAATCATGACCTCAACTGATTATGACGAATTATGGTAAAGAGCATAGGACAAAGGTAAACTACGAAAACTCCTAGTGAGTTGGCATTGCCTTTTTCAAAATTTGATTTGACCCCCCCTTTAATGGACATATGGATAACATGGAAAGGATAAAGAGTATGCAGGTATGGAGTGATGTGTCAAGTCATTAGGATCACAGGGTCGATTATGCTTGATGTCAAGTCAGAAAGTGAGACAAAGACATAAACCATAGAATGAAGCTAGGCTTAAAATCTATGTGTGGGCCAAAAGTGAGTTAAAACCCAAGTCTTTATTAACCTAAGCAAATCACAAGAAGAAAAATAAAGCAAATCTAAAGTCTAAAGGAAAAAAATTTAAACCTAAGGGATAAAATACCCAAGGAACCTTCATGTGATAACATTGGCTCCACAGGGGATGGCATGCTCCTTGTGAGCTGCCAAGAACAAGCAGTTTCGGTGCCTTATCCCAAAGCTATGGGGTCACTTATTCAATAAAAATGAAAACAAAAATGATATTTACAATGAATGGAAAGCCACTCATGGCTTAAGAAAAATACTTTTTCAGAAAGTGCCCATTGATAGGGCCACCAAAAACTTTGGAATCCTCCAAATTCTGCAACTTATAAGTGTTTTTTTTAAAATACCTTAGAAATCTTGAAGGGACCAATCCACAAGGATTCAAATTTACCATGTTTTCCTTTGTCTTGCTTGGGTGCATCCCACTTGAACACTAGATCTCCTAGATGGAAATATTCTTTTCTTACCTTCTTGTCAAAGGCTTGCTTGATCTTCTGCTGATGGTGTTTTGCTTTTTCCAGTCGCTGCTCCCTTGTCTGTGACACTTCTACTAGCTGTTGTATCCTTCTGACCATATCATCAGGTTCTCCTTGGTAGTCCTGGAATAAGTTTTCCACAGGTAAGGCAATCTGAGTAGGAAAGATAGCCAAGTGATCTCTTTGTTGTAACTCTATCAACCCACAAAGCAAATTTCAGCTTTGAGTCCCATGCTTTCTTGTTGTCTTCTAACAATCTCTTGATGATATTTATAAGGCTCTTGTTAGAGGATTCTGCTAATCCATTTCCTTGAGGATAGTAAGGAGTATAATGGACCAATGTAATCCCATACTATTCACAAAACTTGATCAATGGTTAAGCCTTGAAAGATGCAACATTATCAGTAACAATTTTTCTCGGACAACCAAATCTTGACATGATATCGTCAAGAAAACTAATGATTACCTTGTGGGAGGCATTCCTTGTAGGAATGGCTTCTATCCACTTGGTGAAGTAATCAGTGGAAGTCAAAATCCACCTATGCTGTCCACTTGAAGTAGGATGGATTTCCCCAATGAATTCTACGCCCCACTGCTGAAAAGGTCCTGAAGTTACCACAAGCTTCAATGGCAAAGGTTTGAGCTGTTGCTTTCCAGAAAATTTTTGGCACTTGACACAAGCTCTAATATTTGCACAAACATCAGTAAAAATTCTAGGCCAAAAATACCCAACTTTGAGGATTTTATAGGCTGTGGTTCTCCAGAAGTGATGGCCCCCACATAAACTGTCATGAAAATCAGTCATAACCTTTTGGGTCTCTTCTGGATCAAGACATCTCAAAATCACTCCTAGAGGATCTTTCCAATACAAAACTTGGTAAATAAGACAATATCTGATTTCTTTAAGCTTCAAATATCTTACCTTGTTCCTTTCCAAACCATCAGGAGGCTGCAACTTCTGCAGAAAATATATGATTTCCTTATACCAAGTGCATTCTGCCAACTTTGGGCTGACACGAGAATCTTTATCAAACAACTCAATTTGCTGATTTTCTGAGTTAATGTTTATGAAATTAATCCCCAAAGCTTTGCAATTTGATTCAGTCAACAACCTATCTAAACCTTGGCCTTTAACCAATTTAGTGGGTTTTATTTCAAGGTAAAATTCCATAATTTTGGCAATCCATTTTCTTCTCCTCCCATCTATGTCAGGCTAGATAAGTATCTCTTTCACTAAGCCCGAAGGGACAAATGCAACAAATTTTGAATGCAAAACATATACTCTGAAATCCTTGAGGGATTTGACCAAAGCATAAACCTTCTTTTCCATGCTATCATATTTAATTTCTGCATCCGTTAATGCCTTACTGAAAAAGGAAATAGGTTGCTCTAACCCTTCTGCATTTTTCTGCAATAAAACAACAACTACTATGTCAAATGAAGCAAAAGAAAATATCAGAAAATCCTTGGAGTAGTCAGGGTTGATGAGCATAGGTGCTTCAGTCAAATCCTTTTTGGTTTGATCAAAAGAGTCTCGAGACTCAGTAGTCCATTTGACCTCATTTCCTTTCCTAAGCATGGCTGTAATGTAGTTTACCAATTCACCAAAATTTGAAATGAGCCTTCTTAAAAAAATGATTTTCCCCAAGAAAGACTGAACTTCTTTCTTGGATCTAGGGATAGAGAAGGTCTGGATGGATTCTACTCTGCTTGAATCAATTCTTACCCCTTCAGCTGATACAATGCGCCCCAACAACTTCCCCTCCTTCATAGAAAACAAAGACTTTTTAGGATTGAGAGAGAGACCAAACCTTCTGCATTTCAAAAAAACCATTTTCAAATGATGATAATGTTATTTATCAGATTGTGAGAACACTATAATGTTATCTAAATAGATGACTACACATTTTTCCTTCTCCCCAATAAAGGCAATGTCCATGGATCACTGAAAGGTCGCTCCTGCATTCATCAATCCGAAGGGAATTTTGGCATACATGAATGTGCCCCAAGGAGTAGTGAAGGCTATCTTCTCTCTATTTTCAGGAAAGACAAAGATATGATTGTAGCCAGAAAATCCATCAATCATAGACATCCTAGATGAACCTATCATCCTCTGCAATATGTGTTCCATCTTTAGTAAGGGGTAATTATCTTTCTTGCAGCTTCTATTCAAATTTCTGAAATTGACACAAATTCTGATTTCCCCATTCTTCTTTCTCACCGAAACCAAGTTATCCACCCATTCAAAGTATCTCAAAGGAATGATAATCTTGGCATCCAAAATATTTTTAACCTCATTTTCCATAATAGGCAACATCATAGGATTTATCTGTCTGAGTTTCTTCCTAAATGGCTTGGTCTCCTCTTTCAAAGGTATCTTATGTTCAATGATGCTTGTGTCATATGTTCTCAAATCTTCATATTTCCATGAAAACACATCAGAAAACTCTTTTAAGAGCTTAACATATTCAACCCTTTTCTCTTTTGACAAGCTGCTAGACAACTTAACATACTTTGGATCTTCCTCTGTAACTAGATTGCATTCAGTTACATCAACATTTCCAGTTGAACTCTTAACCTTCAAAACAACATCATTTCTATCAAACAATCTCTCCAAGGGAACTAGTCCTTTTGGAATATGGTTGCTAGGAAACTAAACAATATGATGGTCAACAATTTTATTCAGAAAAACATCAACATGAGGGATTTTTTTAGTGTCATGATCTTGATCAATATGTAAGGCAGAAAACTCATCCACAGTCTCAAGAAATATTTTTATATCAATATCATTCTAAAAAACCTTCCAATGTTTGACATTATCGGGTATTGAGGGTCTATACTTCACTTCCACATCATATTTGAGTTTAGGGGGTAAAGTAACTCTGAAATTACTTGCTGAAACAATCAAGGAATCTTCCATAGTGTTCTCCTCTCTTGGAACAAATGAGATATTAAAATCTAGGAAGAAACTATCAACAATATCCCAAACTTCATTTCTGTAAGTCCTTAACCTGGGGTGTTTAGATTGATACAAATTTTTGATTTGATGGAAAATTAATTCAACATCTCCAAACACTGCTAGCTCTTAAATCTTCATGTCTTTAGCATCCTTGAAGACCAAAACAAGAGCCTCATATTCTGCCACATTTGTTGTAGTTTCAAATTCAAGTTTGTAGGATAAAAAATGATCTCTTGAGTAGGGGAAATAAATACTACCCCAGCACCAACACCTTCTTTAGAGGAAGCCCCATCAAAAAACATATTCCAAACAAAGGTATTAGGAAGAGGGACTTCACAAGAGGTAATGGACTATTTTCTGATTTCGATAGGAGGTTGAGGAGCATCAGTGAGCTGCAATATACTGGATCCTAAATCAGTATCAAGTGCAAAAATAGGATGGTTGGTGGGATTTGCTTCATCACTGATGATGTAAGCTAATTGAGCCTCCCTGTAAAGCCTTCTATGTTCTCCTGCAAACACAGGAATGGTGGCATATGTAAGGTCCATCTGCAAGGTTCCCCCTAGTCTTTTTATCCAAGATATTGACAAGAACATCCCAAACTTAGGGGGGACATCAACCACCACAATATCCATGACCAAACTTTTCATGGGAAACTGAAACAAGGTCACAACCAGATCTTTGATAACCCCAAGACACTTCATTTTCCTAGAGTCAAAAGAGTATAATTCATGGTAGGTTTTTGTAATTTCCAACCCAAGCTCATCCATGACTGTTTTAGGCATGAGATTGTGAGATGCCCTTGAGTCCATCAAGCAGTTGTGCAACACTTTATCATGAATATTCAATGATGTATAATAAGGAGGGAATGAATCATCTCTATCTTCTACCAAAGGTCCCAGGATAACAACTGGTTTTTCATCTTGAAGGTTAACTGAATCTGTGGAATTAGAAGAAAGCTCAGGCTGCAGTATTTTAGAAAGGTATCTTTTAAATTCCTCATTCTTTATCAACTCCAAAAAAGGTTCATGGATTTTGATATTTTGGAATTCATTTTCAAAGCTAAAGGAGGATGAGGATTTCATAATTTCTTTAACTTCTGGGGTAGGGCTCTTAACTAATGTTTGAGGGATTTGCACGTCTTTTCCTTTGCTGCTATCTGTCACAACCTTATCATAATTTTCTATTTTAGTGGGCTGATCAGAAGTGTTAGTCTTTCCCTCTTTCTTTTTGGACCTTATGTTGTATCTATTAGGATTGTCATTTGTTTTCTCTCCTTTACTCAATTCATTTAATTGTCTATCCATGCAAGACTCCTCATATGCAGATTGGGTCAAATGAGGAGAATAAGAGGTGTCACCAAGACAATGAATTTGGGATCAATTTCTTCATCCTCTCCTTCTTCATTAGAAACAAGGTTTTTGTGTAGAGGGGTTTGAATTTTTTGATCATCCCTATCTCTATTTCTTGGATCTCTTTGGAGGACCTGAGGGGCATTATTTGGTCTTATGAAATTAACTCTATTGTCATCATTCTGTGTGTTTCTATAGTTCTGTTTCCCTTCAAGTTTCAACTTCTCCATTTCAGTAGAAAGTGATATTACCAATTTTGTAAGTCCATCAACCCGAGGGTGGAAAACAAGGGATTCAGAGGTTGAAGCGTCAACCCTACCTTTCCTTCTATCTCTATCAGACTTTCCCATAAGTTTGTCAGCTACCAATACATTGGATTCTACTTCTAAGGCTACATATTGCATATGGGTTAAAGAGGTAGATATTCTTTCTCTCAATAGGAGGCAAAACTCAGGGTCAAAAGCACTGGCATAGGTTTTTGTAGGCTTGATTTCAGTGGGAATCTTGTTGTACATTTTATTGAATCTCTTGGAGAAGTCAAACACAATTTCATCACTGTTAAGAGATTTTATTGTATCCTTGCAAAGTCCAGGCCGAGCTTCGATCTTGAGATCCATGATAGATCCTATAGGACAAACAAAGATACAATGGACTTCCTACTCTACTGAGATTAGCTCAATCATAGATCCATCTACTGCAGACAAACTCATATGGGACAAGCACAAGTTTGAAAGAAACATGCTAAGCATTGATTATTAATGAGAACAAGTAAAAGTACTTACAATCCTTTGAATGAAGGTGCAATAGCTTCTTCCAGTTCTCCTTGTCCAACCCCTTTGCTCAAGTAATCTCCACTAATTGCTTTGATGATATCTTACTCATGAGATCATAAGTTTCACATCTCCAATCTTTTCCATGTCAATACCTTCTTATGAGATCATAAGTTAGGTATAATTCTCAATCTCCATTGTGCCTTTCACCATGCGAATGCCTCCTTATATAACCTTGGAGAGGTCCCTCCACTTGAGAGATGTTTAGGATAAGTTGAGGATTCCTCTCCTTTAGTTTAGGATCTTCCCTAAGATCATGCCTTGACCATCTATTCAAATCCAACCACCTTTAGGAATTGAGGGATTCTTTCCTGATTTGCCTCAACAAACCCAGAATTTTCTCAAAAAAGGGGTAGCGCTCCCCCAAAAGGGTGCACAGGGCGCTCAAACACTCCCCCAAAGAGGCCTAGGGAGCACCAACACTCCCTGACAGTGGGTAGGGGAGCGATCCTCTCCAAAATTAAGTTTTTGAGTGTTTTTTCCAATGGAAAAAGGCTTGTACTTCCTGTCAAGTGATTTCTCTTCTTCCAAAATAACCTTTGAGGTGTCTTAAGTTTCTTTGTGATGTCGTTAGAGGCACGACATAGGCAAGATAGCAGTATGATGTTTGTGACACTTGCAACACTTATAGTCAAGATGAGACACTTGCAGACAATATGCGACACTTACAACACTCGTAATGACGACACTATCAAAGTGAGTAATTTTAAGCTGTAACAGATTTCCCCCCAAAGTATGAAGTTAGAAGACGATGATGATTGAAATACTTTGTAGAAGTTTTTGAGAAAGGATATGGACGCAGAGAAACCGGAAAAATCTGCACACAACCATCAAACAAATATTATGACATGTTTTAAACCCAAGGCAGACATACCTCTGCTAGAGTGATAAATAATTTTTAGGTATGGCCGCCATAAAATACACTGTGGATCCATAATTATATTGACAAAAGGTATAGCCATTGAAGATACAATGTGTATCTATACTCCTATGACCTGAACTGATCATAGCCACGAGGAATACACAGTGGATCTACAAGATGACAAGACATCGCCATGACCAATACAAAGTGGATCTATGTAACAATATATGTGTCATAGTTCAAAAGAAATCCTTTACAACCTGGGAAAAGTATACATAACAGTGAAAAATCAACCCAGGGGCTTCTTACCGATCCCGATGTAGTACGAATCTAACCATGTGAATAGATGTCCCGATGTCGAACATGGCAGAAACCACTTGATTACTGGTCAATGATGTAAACCGTTAACAAGTGTGAGGGAGACCACTATTGATGTCAATGATTCCCAAGGTACTCTAGTACATTTTGATGAATGTGAATAGATGAGATGAAGTCAAATATTCATGGAATCATCTGATCAGAGGTCAATGATGTAAACCATCTGTCGGACATGAGGAGTCTTGCCATTGAGGCATGCAAGTCCCAAGGTACTAACTGGTTTCTAAGCCTAGTTCCTGGATAATGTGTTGAAGTCGACAGGAATAGACTTGTCGAGGGAGGGCCTTGATGTATCCCCCATCAATGACACGAAACTGACACAAAGATGTAATTGGTATATCAAATGAACATAAACTGACACGGGTATTGAAACAAGATATTTGTGATGGCTAACTCTCGAGGCAGATACTTCCCTTGAACACTGAGGCACAACAACAGAAACATGATATCGACCAAAACACGATAATGCAGTGGATACAGTGACTTTCGTCGGGTGACCCAAAGGAGTAAAATAAACTCAGAGGATTGGCTCAGTGCAGAGGTTTAGCGGATTTAAAATGCGTGCAAAGACAAAGTGCCATGTTCAAGGGCGACTGTAAGAGATACTATAGTGTTATCAAAAAACTGTTCGGCTTGCTTCTTTCAATTTTTCCCCCATCTAGATAGACGAATACCTCTTTTTAATTTAACGAGCTTGAGGAGGGTAACACATGCTCGTTATGACTCACCTTCGGTAAGTCCCTCTTCCTTTGATTAATGAATTGGAAGAAGTAAGGGTTCGATCCCATATGGGCCCTTCAATGTATGATTGTTTAATGAGTCCAGAGAAGGTAAAATCAGTGGTTTTTCATATTTAGAGAGTCTGAAAACAACTTAAAGGTGACTCCAAAGTTGTCCTTTTTCGTAATATTAGTCTCACGAGGCCGAAAAAGAGATAAATTATCACTCAAAAGACGCCCTTTCAAACCTTTTAACGAGTGGGAAAGGAAGCAAGATCACTCGACAACATTTTCATGTTTAGAGAGTTTGAAAAGAGTTCAAAGACGACTCCAGGGGGTTCCTTTTTCGTATGCGGGTCCTAAAAAGAGATAAAAGTTTACTCGGTTTCATTCTCATGTATTTACGAGCACGATAAAAAACAAAGACTAAGCTCGGTATGCCCCCATCTTGAAAGCTAGTGACTTAACTCCAGAATGATCATCAAAGGCTGGAGACATGCCCTCAAATCTTTAATTCATTCACTGACTTTGAGGTTGTCACCAATTTCTCTACTAGATGGAGAAAAAGGATAAGGGTGGATGAAATGAAGGTTCAAGAGAGGTGACTATTTCATTTTTTAATGAGCTTGACACAAGAAAAGAACTATGCTCAGGGCTCCAGGTTCAATCCCCAGATTGTTGTTTCATTTTTTAATGAGCTTGCTACAAAGAGGAAAACTATGCTCAAAGCTTCTGTTTCATTTTTAAACGAGCTTGCTACAGAGAGGAAAACTGTGCTCGTGACCTCTGTTTCATTTTTTAACGAGCTTGCTACAGAGAAGAAAAACTATGCTCATGGACTTTTCTTGAACATGTCTTCCAAGAAAATAACGCTCTAGAAGGACACCATGTTAAGGGACAAAACTCGGTCATGGCTTCCAAGAGATCTTCACTGGATGGAAGAAAATCACTCTAGAAGGGACACATGTCGAGGGTCGCAACAGGGGTAAGGAGATCAATCACCAATAGCCCTACCGAAGAGATCACCATGTCAACTACCAGATCCAAATCATCAGGAGTTGAATTCATGGGAGACAATGCCACATAATTGACATGCGGTGGGGGCGATACTGTTTGCATGTAAGAACTGTTTAAGGAGGTAATCCAGTCAGGACCAATAAATGAAAATTGATCAATAGAAACCATTCTTCCATCATTTGGAAAATATATCACACGAAAAAGAGTGGATACAATTGCTCTCATGGCATAGACATAATCCTACCCAAGGAGTAAAGCGAAATCCAAGGGGTCTCGGACTACCATGACATAAATAAACACAATTTTCCCTCCCAAAGTTACGGAAAACTGAGGAAGGCCCCCTAAAGGTTGACTGGTTCTTCTGTTAAAAGCTAATATATTCTGTTTAACTGGCGCCAGCTGAGGACAACCCAAAGCGTGCCAAGCAATAGAGGGCAAAATACTAACAAACACACCTTGATCTATCAGCGTTTGAGGAACATCCCAACCACAAACCTGTACTGTAATCTAGAAGGAATGTGAGAGGGAAGACTAGGTCCTGTTAGCACACCCCAATAAAAAATGATGGCCTCATTACTTAGAGTGGGTTTCGCGGGAGAATGAGGAATGCTCCCCATCATGGTAGATTCTGTATCAACGAGAAAAATGTTGGCAGTATCGGGTTTACTCTCTAGAGGGAGAGTAGGATCGATCGATGATGGGATCAAATTGACCACGCAAACACTCTTTAGAGGAAGAGTGGGATTGACCGATGATGGGATCAGATCAACCACGTAGACACTCTTAAGAGGAAGGGTGGGACTGACCAAGGAAGGGACTGAATCAACCACTTTGGCACTCATCAAAGGAGGAGTGGGATCGACCAATGACAGAAATAGATCGACCACTTGGGTTTCATTCCCCAAGGGGAGAATGGGGTTGACGGGTGGAAACGGATTGACCACTTTGGTGTCACTATCTAACAGGATAATGGGGTCGACCGAGGATGAAAATGAATCGACTACTTGGGTTATACTCTTTTGATGAAGAGTAGGGATGACCGATGGTGGAACTGGATCAACTACTTTGGTGATTGGTTCAACCGAGGATGAAACTAGATTGACCACCTGGTCAACCAGATTGACCAGAGATAGAACTAGATTGATTAGTCCATCAACTAACGATGGATTGGGGGAAAGCTTACGATAACCTTTTGGAAGTTGAAGTTTTTTCAAAAGAGAAGAAGCCTCATCCATGCGAGGACAAAGGTGAGAATAATGATCACATTTGCATAACATATAAGGGAATTTGATAGTTGTCTTCTTCTTACCAACCTTAATGTCACTTGTTGACGAGGTATCACCGACATGACCAACAGAGGCCGATGACATGGAGAACCACATTTGTTGGGAATACTAGGGCAATCCCTTATAAAGTGGTCACCCTTACAAAGACTGTAAGGGAATTTGGGTTTCAGATTCTTTATTTTAATCTTGTTGACCTCATCAACACCCCCAATACTATTAACAATAATTGGTTGCTTGGATCCAACATCTGATGTTGTTGGGGCCTTGGTCCTTTTCGTTCTCTTCTTCTTCTTCTCTTTCTGTTTCTTCTTCTTTTGATCAACCTGGATACTTGCTTTAAAGATTTCACTAGATGAAGAAGGAGAAAGGGAAGGAGACTTAATGGGTGAAGAAGGTGAAAAGTCGACATGAGGTTGATGTGTGGGTGGTGTACTGACATCTAAAGTATTAGGTGCAGTTGAAGCACTGGGAGGATTCGATATCACCGGAGTGGGGAACAACCAAACCGGTAATCCGATAGTGAGTCCCGAAAGATTCAGTGTGACAATGTACAGAGGAACAAAGTTTCCAAATGAAGGAAAGGTATAAGGTTCCCTAGGAGAAGGGGTTCCTCCATTGGTACTCTCAAGATTTGATGCCATTAACACTGACTCAACCTAAGTTCCACTAAGTAACAAAACCAACACACTCTATGAATCTGAGAAGCAAACAATAAAACAAAACCTTCCCACAATGAAACCACTAGTTGGTGATGAAATCCAACGCCGCGAGATCAAAATAGGAAGAGGCAGGGGTAGAGCGGGTGGATCAGTTACGTTGGTGACCTGCTTAACAGACTTACACCTTGGTGCAAGCTTCCACGCAGTAATTTTGGATTTACCCTCCAAGGAGCCCGAGTGAGTTTGACCAACGTATGTTCTAGGTATAGTGAGACTTCCCTTCACTGTCACCTCGTGTAAGACCCTAAATATTATGGCTACTAAGGTCACCAATTCGCAGTAATCCCTTGGGTGGGTACAATCGTCAGTCCGATTCGAACGTATGGGCAGGATAACAAGTTTGAAATCAACTCGAGAGGCTCCCACACATAATCGTGGGTATACCCTCAAGTGACCCCCAATATATGATCCGACCTCTACATACAGTTGAACCACAGAGGGATAATCTACGTAACTCACCCGAATGCGACCTCGTGTGTATCCCCTGTGTGAGAGGGGGATCCTAGAAAGCCTATACGAAAATTGGATTTTCTCTCCCTATCGAAAGATGCTAAGTTTGTTTGATAGCTTTGGAAAGTTATCCTTTCAACCTTATTCCAAATCCCTACACCTTAAACTAATGTAGGTTTGCTAACAAAGATGTAAAAATTCTGATAAATTTTAGTTAAGCATTGATTTTAGTGGCTGTTGTTTACTCAGAGGTGTATGAGAGTGAAGACTGATGATATTATGACTCATTTCCCAAAACATGCATAAGAAATGATAAGCAATCTTTTCTTTCAATGAATGTCTAATTAAGGGAAGGAGAAGGATTTTCCTTTCATTGTCAAACACCAAGATGAAATGACCTCATTCAATAGTCCTCAATAAGGAATCCAATGCAATGCTAAAATGTTTCAATGTGACTGATAACCAGTAGATGTAAAGCTTCTTATGCTAATTAGACTTCAAGTGTTGTGAGATTTAAGCAATCTAGAAGCAAACTTCACATAAACCAAAAGACACCCTTGTTGTGATCAAACAAGAAACAGAAAGCCAAAAACTCAAAAGGAAGGAGAAAGAGCTTGGACAAGACAAATCAAAGATCAGAAAGAAAAGTACAAAATACCTTTGAAACCCCTTACAAAGTTTTCACTCATTTAGATAAACGAGAAGAAAACGACAAATTGACTCCAAATTGTGAAGAATAAATTGCAAAGTAAGGACAAATGTCAAAAAATCCAAACAAAAGAGGATGAATTCTCAGAAATAAGGATTTTGAAAGCCAATACCAAGATGGACTGAGAGTATGAGACCCTGAGCAAGTGCAAAAGAGAAAAAAACTGAACCCATAAATTGAAAAACTAGAGGGTTTTTCACTAAAAATGGGGTAGCGCTCTGGTGTAAGGGGTACCAGAGTGCTCCAACACTCTGTGTAAGACCACCAGAGAGTGTTGGCGCTCTGCTACAAAAGCTCAGAAAAGTTCCCAAAAACTCAAAAATTCAAGAAAATTCAGTCAATTAGGGTGATCCTGATGACATAATGAAGCAATCAAACAAATCTAAGAAGAAAAAAGACAATGTGGAGAAGAACAAATCAGTGGGAGAAGGGCCAAAACAAGATCTGGGAATGGAAACAAAAATCAGAGCTCCTCCCCAATGGAGTCACCAATTTCTATTGTAGGTGAATCCCCCTGTGGACAAGTAGATTCCCTCTTGGTCTCTAGACTCCTAAGGCCAAGAAAAAAAAGTTCTTAACATGGACACTGACTTCCTTTTAGATCTAATCAAGCTAATGCATGAAAGAGAAGGAGAAAGATATGTACCTTATTATTGACGTTTATCCTTGCAAAGTCTAGGATGAGCTTCGATCTTGAGCTCCCTGATAGATCCTGTAGGACAAACAAATATACAATGGACTTCCTACTCTACTGAGATTAGCTCAATAATAGATCCATATACTACAAACAAAATCATATGGGACAAACACAAGTTTGAAAGAAATAGGCCAAGCATTGATTATTAATGAGAATAAGTAAAAGTAATTACAATCCTTTGAATGAAGGTGTAGCAACTTCTTCCAGTTCTCCTTATCCAACCCCTTTGCTCAAGTAATCTCCACTGATTGCTTTGATTATATCTTACTCATGAGATCATAAGTTTCACATCTCCAATCTTTTCCATGTCAATACCTTCTTATGAGATCATAAGTTAGGCATAATTCTCAATCTCCATTGTGCCTTTCACCATGAGAAGGCCTCCTTATATAACCTTGGACATGTCCAACCACTTGAGAGATCTTTGGGATAAGTTAAGGATTCCTCTCCTTCAGTTGAGGATATTCCCTAAGATCATGCCTTGACCATATATTCAAATCCAACCACCTTCAGGAATTGAGGGATTCTTCCTTGATTGCCTCAACAAACCCAGAATTTGCTCAAAAAAGGGGTAGTGCTCCCCCAAAAGGGTGCACATGGCACTCAAACACTCCCCCAAAGAGGCTTAGGGAGCGCCAACACTCCCTGACAGTGCGTAGGGGAGCCCTCCTCTCCAACATTCAATTTTTGAGTGTTTTTTCCAATGACAAAAGGCTTGTACTTCCTGTCAAGTGATTTCTCTTCTTCCAAACTAACCTTTGAGGTGTATTAAGTATCTTTGTGATGTCATTAGAGGCACAACATAGGCAAGATGACAGTATGATGTTTGTGACACTTGAAACACTTATAGTCAAGATGCGACACTTGCGGACAAGATGTGACACTTACAACACTCGTAATGACGACACTTGCGACACTATCGAAGTGAGTAATTTTGAGGTGTAACACCTCCCTGAGCTATCTGATCAATCTTTTGAAAGTGGGATTACTGGGTGGAGTGCTGATGTTGATCACCTCAATAGGATTCTCAATTCCTTTACCCTTATCTTTCTCTTTCCTTGGAGCTGAAGCCTTGGGTAAGACTTCTACTTCAACAAATTCCTTAAGTGCTGATGATCTAGTAAAACTCTTTTTGATTCTGATCTTAGCTGTTGGAGTAGGTGAAGGGAAATGCAACTTCCTTCCCCTCTTGGCTGTGGCTTTGGTGGATGAAGGTAATTCCTCCAATTCAGGTACATGAGGAGGTGAAAAATCTATCTATGGAGAATGATGAACCTCCCTCTCCTCTTCTTCAATTTCCTTGAGGGCTTCTTTGTCTTGAGTAGTGGCTTTAATTTTTCTCTTCCTGCTTGTTCCTGCTGGAGAAAAACTACTAGATGGCAAAGGGATCTACATCCTAGACTAAGGGGTAGAGGCTATATCTAGCTGCATATGGGTAGAGGCATTGAACTGTTCCCAAGACATGTTCTTCTTCTTCAATTCTTCCATCAACAACATCCTGATCATACTAGAGTGAAAGACACTAGTGTCCACAACCTTGGACTTGGCTTGGAATTTATCAGACATCTTTTCCATGCTCCTCAAAAGATAAAAAGGGATATTCATTGCATCCTTACCAGT
>WSFP011342670.1:0-36870 GCA_009831015.1 Picea engelmannii
ATGACAAAATCTATTTAAATTTTAGAGTATAGTAGAGTTGATAGAAATATTTTTAATTTCTAGATTATAGTAGAGTGGACATAATCTATTTTACATTCTAGATTTTAGTAGAGTTGATAGAATTTATTTTAAATTCTAGATTATAGTAGAGTAGATGGAATTTATTTCAACTCTAAATTATAGTAGAATTGATGGAATGACTTTATAATAGAGTTTGTTGGAGTGAATTTAATTTCCAGATTATAGTAGAGTCTGATGGGTTTATTTTAAATTCTGGATTATAATAGAGTTGATGGAATTCAGTTTAAATTCTAGATTATAGTAGAGTTGATAGAATTTATTTTAAGTTCTAGGTTATAGTAGAGTTGATGGAATTTATTTCAACTCTAGATTATAGTAGAATTGTTGCAATGAAATTATAATAGAGATTATGAAGGGATCGTTCTTAAATAAGAAATGGAATCTTCTAATCGCTTTGTCTAGTCTTGTTTTTAATGAAGGATAAATTAGATAGAAGTCCCCATTCTATGGTATGGTTCCTTGCTTTGATTAAATGGGAAAAATTAAGAACTTATAGATAAGTTATTGGATTATTAAAACCTTGAATGGAAAATATGATGATACCAGAAGATTGTTATATGTTTTTATTGTAGTTAGAGACTAGTTACTATATGTGATGATTGAGTCCTTGACGATAAATTTATTATTGAATTACATCTATATGTTGTGAAATTGAAGGTATTGTGTAGTCACTCAACGTCTTGTGTTTCTTAAATGTTAGAGCGCCTTTGTCTAACAACGTCGTATAATGTATAAGTGTGCAAGTTGGATTTCAGACATGTGGGATTTTATGTTTGGTGGAAGGTTTATACTTATTTTGTTGCGCTTGGGTTCCTCACATACTTGTCGCAAGGTGGCGACGTGACATCGTATGTTTGGATCATTGTGCATGTTAATTGACAAGCGCACTTGAAACCTGGCGTAGGGTTATGCACCTCTTGATGGGAATGTAGTTGTTTTTGTAAGTAAGTTTGTACTTTTTTTGTAATGTTAATGTGTTTGTCCCCCGCTCATCAAAAGGGTTCTAATTACTTGTGTCATTGAAGTTGTTGCGTTGGATTGATTGATGTTGCCGTCAACTTAGTTGGCTTGGTCTCGTTTGTGTCAGGTGGGATGTAGACACCTCCTTTATCCTCAGAACAGTTGCCAGCCTTGAGACCTTAAATGGTCAAAATTGATGGGAACCTGGGCTTGAGCGTTGCTTATGTGTCCTGGAGGTCATAACCTTGCAGGGTAGGATGGACGGGTACTCATATCTATTTTTCGTCTGATTGACTATCATATGTTGCTTCCAACTGCTTAATGTGCTAGTATGCTAGATCATTATGTTTTGTTGCTTGATTTGTGTGCGTTGTGTTCATCGTCAAGTTGTGTTGATTATTTTTTGTCGTTGTTACCTTCCTGCCTTAGAAAAAAAATAAAAAATATTTTTTTTCACTTGTTATGCATCGCATGTAGTCGTAATGATGAGGGTCATTACATATGGTATCAGAGCGGGTTCGACCTGCGACTTGGGATCACTACAAATTCTGTTGATTAGATATTTGATTTTAATGTTGCTAAGTAAAATGATTTTTATTCGTGTAGGTAATCATAGTTAGAGAACATCCTATATGCATACGACAGTGTGCTAGTGGAGAAGGCATGATGCCTCCAGTAGAATCCACGCCCGAGGGGTCTACCCCCCAAGGAGACGAACAAGTTGTCGGGTAGGAACATGTAGCTGCGGCTGATGTGGTTGGGATGATGAGGTCCTTTAAGAGGATGCCTGAGGCATTGATCAT
Organism: Picea engelmannii; assembly: GCA_009831015.1. Lineage (NCBI taxonomy): Eukaryota > Viridiplantae > Streptophyta > Pinopsida > Pinales > Pinaceae > Picea > Picea engelmannii. The sequence goes on from WSFP011342670.1 coordinate 1,845, forward strand.
TTGTTTGGATAGAGATGAGGCCAGGGCGTCGGAACCTCCTGAGGGTCCACCGCAAGCTCCATTCGATACTGGTAGCATTCATCGAGAACTTGAGAAGGTCAAGTTTCCCGAGTTCTTTGGTGCCTCAGACGATGCAGCTACCGAGGCATGGTTGGAGAATATGGTGATGTGCTTTTCACTTCATGAATATACCTCCAACATGAAGGTCCGCATGGCGGTCTTCCAACTAAAGGGGATCACTCTTCTATGGTGGAAGACTCTCCTACCGCAATTGAACATGGCCGTCGAAGACTTGTCATGGGAACTATTCGAGGAACAGTTCTGGGAGAGGTATCTATTTGAGGAATTCATTGAGCGTTAGCTCAAGGAGTTTAATGCCTTGCGATAGGGACGACGTACAATGCTAGAGTACGAGGCCCATTTTATGGAGCTGCTTTGGTATGCTCCACACCTGAATACCGAGAAACTTAAGGTCAATAGGTTCGTGTTTGGCCTTAATGTCAACATTTGTGCAAAGGTTAGGATTCTAATGCCTCAAACCTTGCATGATGCTATCCAGAAGGCCCTCATAGTAGAGGAGGAGCTTATCAACAGGGGTCAGAGCAGGACTCCAGCAAGACCAATGGGGTAGGTGTCATATGGTGCACAACAGCATCAGACACGAGCTAGAAGTTCACCAAGATATCATGGCATCCATAGAGGATTCACTTTCACTACACCTCAACGAACAATGCCTCAACAACAGAATCCTTACCGAGGACCATAACACCAACAACAACATCGACTGCAACAACAACAGTTTAGGCCTATTCAGCAGAACAAACTAGGGTTTTAGGCCGGTGGGCCGTCGGCTTCTCCTTCAGGTACCAGGAGTACTCGATCGAAGAAAGGGTGTTGGACATGTGGGGAGCCACATTACCAGTGCGACTGTCCAGTGGAGAGGACTAGAGAATCAGGATCAGCCAGACCCACTACCATGGGAGAATTGGGCAAGGCCCATTGGATTCATGCAATGGTTAATAACCGAAAGGTAGAGCACCAGTCAATTATGCTTGAGACGTTAGGTACCGTCGCTGACCAGACACTTAGTATTTTGATAGATCCAAGTGCTACAACGAGTTTTATTTCTGGTACAACGCTAAAAATAATTAAGGTAAAGGCAGTTGAACATGATGAGTTTATCTTTGTAGAAATTGCTTCAGGATCCAAACAGAAGGTTGGTGGGAAGGTTACGGGCTATAGCCTTAACCCAGGAGAGTTTTTTACTAGGGCCAACATGTACGTCAAACCTTAGGGTCTTATGACGTCGTGATCAATATGGAATGGTTGGAATCACATGATGCAATACTCGACTGTAAGACGAAATAGTTGAGCTTGGTCGATGACGAGGGACAAGGATGCGTGATTTTAGGTTGGAACCAGGGAGTCTCCCTAAGTTTCATCCCTTCCTTACAACTACGAAAGAAAATGCACAAGGGATGAAATCTTTATGCGATCCTTGCGTTAAATGAGAAGGAAGTAGTGGAAGGTATAGAACACCTTCCGGTGCTGAGAGAGTTTGCGGACGTCTTCTCTGAGGAGTTACCTGGGATGTCACCAGAGAGGGAGTTGGAATTTACCATCAACCTAAAATTGCGGACTGAACCGATAGCAAGAATGCCTTATCGGATGTCGACCCCGGAGTTACATAAGTTGAAAATGCAACTGAAGGAGTTGTTGGACCTAGGACTTATAAGTCCAAGTGTGTCACCATGGGGTGTGCCTGTTATCTTCATACAAAAGAAGGATGGGTCGTGGATACTTTGCATTGACTATCGTCAATTGAACAAGACCACAATCAAGAATCAATATCCGTTGCCAAGGATTGATGATATGATTGATCAGATGAAAGATGCGATAGTGTTTTCAAAGATCGACTTGAGATCAGGGTATCACTAGTTATGGATCAAAGAGGATGAAATCCATAAGACTGCCTTTAATATGAGGTTTGGACATTACGAGTTTATTGTTTTACCATTTAGACTGACGAACGCCCCATGGGTATTTATGAGTTTGATGAATAAGGTGTTCCAAGAATACTTGGACAATTTTGTCCAAGTATTCATTGACGATATTTTGATTTACTCTCGGACGATGGAGGAGCATGACAAGCACTTTCACATGGTACTACAGTGTCTATGAGAGAACAAATTGTATGATAAATTGTCTAAATGCTCGTTTTATGAATCAAAGATTCACTACTTAGGGAATGCCATCTTCGACAAAGGTATCGCTGTGGATCCAATAAAGGTCGAGGCTATTATGGAATGGCCTGCTCTGAGGAATGTCCCCAAAGTGTGTAGCTTCATGGGTTTAGAGGGATACTATCGACGATTCGTAGAGGGTTTTTCAAAGATAGAAAATCCAATCAAGAAATTGTAGAAGAAGAACAAGAAGTTTGTTTGGACCCATGAATGCGTGGAGGCATTTCGGAGGCTCAAGGAGATGTTGATGACAACACCAATACTGAAGGTCCCTGACATGGACGTGGAATTTTTGGTATGCACTGATGCATCCAATGAAGGATTAGGCAGAGTCTTGATGCAATACGGTCGAGTGATCACTTACATCTAGAGGAATTTGAGAAGGAATGAGGAGAAATATGTGACGCACGATTTGGAGTTGTTAGCCATTGTTTATGCCTTGAGAGTTTGGAGACACTACCTTATTGGACAAAAATTTGAACTAAAAATAGACCACTATGGTCTACATCACATCTTTATGCAAATACACTTGAACGTGTGACAACAACATTGGTTGGAATCGCTTAGCGAGTATGATTTCGAGATTACTTACATAAAAGGAACAATGAACAGAGTGGCAGATGCGTTGAGTCAGAGACCATGATTTTTTTTGGTGATGCCTCTTCAGACGAATCTATGTGAAAATATCCTAACTTTACAATGAAACAATGATTAGTACAAAGAGGTCAAATATTTTATCAGACAAAACACAATGATTGTACCAAAATTTGAGGGATTTAATCTGGACAACGACGGATTATTGAGATTTAAAATTCGAATTTACGTACCACCCAACGACGAGTTGAGGAGTTTGATCCTAAACGAGGCTCATAGAGCAGTGTACATGGATCATCCTAGAGTCATGAAGATGAGAGAAGACCTCAAACCCTTATTCTTCTGGAAATGAATGAAGGCAGACATAGTCAACTACGTGGCAAGATGTCTAGAATGTCAGCAGGTGAAGGCTGAACATAGACATCCAAAAGGATTACTACAACCACACACTATTCTAGAATTGAAATGGGAGGTCATTTTGATGGATTTCATTCTTGGACTGCCACTGACAGCAAAGAGACACGACTCGATTTTTGTGGTAGTCAACACTCTGACGAAGAGTGCTCATTTTATTCCTATTCATACAACGTATTAGGCACCTGACATAGCTAGAGTTTTCATTAGTGATATTGTGAGGCTGCATGGTGTGCCTAAGAGGATTATATTCGATAGAGGATCGGTGTTTACAGGACGATTTTGGACTAGTTTCCAATAGTCCTTGGGAACCCAACTTAACTTTAGTACTGCATATCACCCGGAGACAGACGGACATACCGAGTGAACAAACTAAATATTGGAGGATATGTTTCACATGTACGTAATGGACCAACATAAGCATTGGGAAAAATTCTTGCCACTGGTAGAATTCACATATAGCAACAATTATCAAAGAACCATTAAGATGGCGCCTTTCGAGTTTCTTTATGGGAGACCATGTCAGATGCCTTTGAGTTGGTATCAACTTGAGGATAGGGTCCTGGTGGGACCAGAAGAGATCCAATAAATGGAATATAAAATGAAAATAATAATACAAAGGATCAAAGAAGCGTAGGATCAACATAAGAGTTATGCCTATGCGCATCATGTCGATTGTAGTTACGAAGTTGGCGATCAAGGTGAAACCGCATAAGAGTTCGATCAAGTTTGGAAAGGGTGATAAAATCTCTCCTAGGTTCATGGGAACTTTTGAGATTGTGGAAAAGAAGGGGATTGTGGCCTATTGACTAGCCTTACCTAATTCTTTGAGGCGCATGCATGATATTTTTCACGTATCTATTTTGAGACATTACGTTAGTGATCCTACACATGTTATTGATATGAGTTACTTGCAGGTATTGGATGAGGTTTCTCTTACGTCGGAGCCAATACACATCCTGGACCATCGCATTCGACAACTATGACGTCGAACAATAGATCAGGTCAAGGTCCAATGGGACAACTATAGTCCACACTCGACGACCTGGGAGGATGCATATGATATGCGTCAACGGTTCCCATTTTTGTTTGATAGCTAGACATATGATATTGTGATACACTTTTTTCGGTACTTACATACTGTAAAATTTTGGGATGAAGTTTAAAACAAGAGGGGGTGTATGTAACATCCCACTCTTGCACGCACTATGCAGACTTATTCTTTGAGGACACTTGCGTGCAAGTGATCTGGGTCATTATACTATTGGATGTTTGATTATGATTATGAGACATGGTGGATTTAATGTTATGTTATTTTTGTTGTATTTGTATCGACAGGTGCTATTGATTGAGTTCTCCTGAGTGTGCAGGAATCTGGATGTTGAGGATGCCGATGCATTGATGAAGTGCTGTGGACTTCAGATTGAGTCAAGGAGTGGATTTTTAGGGTTTGAATGTTGTTGATGTGACATATGTACACACGATTAGATGCTATGATGTTGATTATTATTGCTGACATAATTCGTTGATGGATGCAGGCTGATGATAGCTTTCCGACCAGAATCACATTTGGATTAGAGGGGTCACACATGACAACCAGATACATTGAGGGAGAGGTGTGGTAAAAACTCTGCCACAACCTACTAGTAATCCCACCATGGCTCGAACTGTAGGTTAACGATTACCTAGTTCGAGAAGACCCACGATACTGTGAGGGAAGACTGTGACAGTGGCTCACGATGATTCTAAGGGGCGTGCAACAAGGCAGGGTCCTTATTCCTTAGAGGCCCTTAGTCTCCCACAAGACCACCTGACGAAGTATTGACTCCAGGGGTTTAACGTCTACCAAATTTAGTCAAGAGGCGAGTGACACCCTTGGAGCACATAGTGCATCTTGAAGGGCACGTCGCACAAAGAAAACAAAAAGAGGTGAGTGGCACCCTTGGAGCATGTAGTGCATCTTGAAGGGAACGTCATGATTTTAACTGGTAAGTTAATAAACCTAGTGCCTAGAAAACTATGCCTCCTTATGACCTGGTCAGCCTTAAAATGAATGATGTGATAAGTAAAGTTTAAAAACTATTTTTTCCCTTAAGAACTATTGCCAAGCCTAGTGAATTGAAAACCTAGGTCTGAGTAGAACCTTAGAACAAAAAAAAACTAATCAGACATATAATAGGAAGGGGGTAAAGAAAATTCAAGCATTAATAATTAAAGTGGAAATTTTAATAAAGGTTTAATTAATAAAAGGGGTATTGGTTGTTTTTGTCTAAATCTGCTAATTCTGAACTTAGTTATAAAAAGGGGAAACTTTAAGAAAAAGGGAAACTTAAAGAAAAGGGGGAAACCTAATGAAAAGGGGAAACTTAAAGAAAAGAGGAAACTTAAAGAAAAAGAGGAATGCCTAACTTAGTAAGGAATCTAGCCTTTGGAACTTTCTATTTATGAACTCAACTAGGAATTAAGTAAACGTAAGTCATTTAAGAATTGTAAGGGAATAATGGGACACCGAGGAGCGTTTTTAGGAATGCTTTTAGGTGGGTGAGCGAAATAGACAAATTTAATTAATTAATAAATTAATTTTCTGCTGCAACTAGGGGATCGAGCGACGTGTACGGGGGAGGTTTTTCTAAATTAATTAAATGAAAAAGGAATCCAATGAGGGTTTTTGGAAACTAATGACTAAGAAAACTCTATAAAAAGGATGGCGGAGGAGGAGTGTGGATCACATCTGACTTACGTAACGTTACACTGTCGAATTTTATCTTGACTGAGTTTCTTTTGTGGGAGTTGGGATACCTAGATCGGGTAATGAGTGCTATCTCGACCTTGTGAGGTGAGCTAGGTGCTAGCATTATTTGGTATCATGTGCGTGGCCCCTTTGCAGCTTGGGGAGCTCATGGGGAATAATAGTACCCCTAGCGTTGGCTAGGAGGTACTGAAGAGGTCTCATCGTTCGACAAGCAGGATCTGGACTAAGCGAACACATAGGAGGACATATTTGCCTTGTCGTCGTCTGTATAGGTACGCCTGTTAAAGTTGTTACTTGCAATACAATTTAATTTACACTTGTTTATTTTACTGTGTTCAGATGATGATTTCATTGTCGTGAGATTTCTTTGCACATGTATTTCTAAGATAATTATAATCTCCTTGTCACTGGATTCATCCTGTAAGAAACCTTGCTATCCACAACATATTTTATTTCTGATTTACTGTCTAATTGTGCGTGGCCAGAATGAGCCCCAGACTCAAAACCTTTCCTGCACTTTTGCATATTCTGCTGCGTTTCCTTCATTCCTTGATTGCATTTTTATATTTTGTTTCTCCATGGAGAATATTCGGATGTAGATTCATGTTTTTATCTTCTATTCCTTTATCCTTTAAGTTATTAGTCCGTGCCTGAGCAATCAACCAAGATCTGAATCGACTGTCTTTCACTCCGGTGTTAAAGATTTAGATTCAAATTCCCTGCTTTCTTCTGCATGGATAATAAGTGTAGGATCAATCCTCTGCCCGACATTTTTTCTACGAATTTATCTGCGTTTGGGGAAGCCAAAGGCTCTACGCCCCTCTCTTTACCCAATGAACCATTTTTGTTTCTCTGTGCCTTGGTGTTTTTTTTTACTACGCGTCTTGGATCCTTCGTATCTCTGCGCCAGAACTCTTAACAAATAAACCTTCCACGTATTGCAACACTAACCACTTAGTGCCTAGAATCGAGCCCACGAGTTAAGTGTTCCAATGTAATATCCCACACGTCCATGAATAATGCACCACACGCCCATATTTACTCCTTTCTAACTTTAATTTACTGTTTTTATTAATCCTCTTGATTATCCTCACTCCGGTTGGTCCAATACATCCTTCTTTCTGATGATTTATATTATTTAATTAATCTTACAGATTGTTGTCCTTGCACATTCTTTGTAATTTAATTTTTATTATCCACTGTGTCCTAGAAGTTACAACTTCATTTCTATATTCCTTAGAGTGTTGTTACCTAAAACGTTCCTTTCACTTTGAAGATAGAGACTGGATCCTTGGATCACCCTTTGAAACTGGAACCCGTTTGTTGTCTGCAAGGAATTTTTGATGCTCTATTCAACCTCCAAAACTGGAAGCGTGTCTTAACTTGACACAAAGTAATACTCGATGGGTTCCGGTCTGGTGCATCAGAAACATAATTTCCTATTTTCAGTATTGACACACCAATTTTTGCTGTATAACATTTTTAAATGATTTGTTGAATAACACATGTTTTTCTTAAACGATTTTCTATATAACGATTGCTCCTCAATCTTAGATAACACATTATTTTCAACAATGCACTATGCATCCAAGCATGGCACTACCAGTCTTGTTAGTTGTCTTGATTAGATTTTGAATTTCATTTATTACTACATAGATTTTTAATGCCATTGAATTTCAATTATTACTACATAGATTTTTTACTGCCTTTTGAATTGTAATTATTACTACACATTAAATTTTATTGCTAATTGAATTGCAGTTATTACTACACGGAAATTTTATTGCCATTGACTTCTAGTTATTAATACTCTACATTTTAAATTAAAAACTACACCGAGATTTATTACTATCCGTATCTGTGACACAACCATAACACAACAGATTCTACTCTTACCCCACATATATTCATTACTTCTGTAATTTCAGACTATTTTGGGATTTTGGCAGCTGGAATATGACACAATCTATTTAAATTTTAGAGTATAGTAGAGTTGATAGAAAATATTTTTAATTTCTAGATTATAATAGAGTGGACGTAATTTGTTTTACATTCTATATTTTAGTAGAGTTAATAGAATTTATTTTAAATTCTAGATTATAGTAGAGTTGATGGAATTTATTTCAACTCTAGATTATAGTAGAATTGTTGGAATGACTTTATAATAGAGTTTGTTGGACTGAATTTAATTTCCAGATTATAGTAGAGTATGATGGGTTTATTTTAAATTCTGGATTATAATAGAGTTGATGGAATTCATTATAAATTCAAGATTATAGTACAGTTGATAGAATTTATTTTAAATTCTAGGTTATAGTAGAGTTGATGGAATTTATTTCAACTCTAGAGTATAGTAGAATTGTTGCAATGAAATTATAATAGAGATTATGAAGGGATCGTTCTTAAATAAGAAATGGAATCTTCTAATCAACTCGTCTAGTTTGGTTTTTAATGAAGGATAAATTAGATAGAAGTCCCCATTCTATGGTATGGTTCCTTTCTTTGATTAAATGGGAAAAATTAAGAACTTATAGATAAGTTATTGGATTATTAAAACCTTGAATGGAAAATATGATGATACCGAAAGATTGTTATATGTTTTTATTGTAGTTAGAGACTGGTTACTATATGTGATGATTGAGTCCTTGACGATAAATTTATTATTGAATTACATCTAGATGTTGCGCAATTGAAGGTATTGTGTAGTCACCTGAAGTCTTGTGTTTCTTGAATGTTCGAGCGCCTTTGTCTAACGACGTCGTATAATGTATGAGTGTGCAAGTTGGATTTCAGGCATGTAGGATTTTATGATTGGTGGAAGGTTTAGACTTATTTTGTTGCGCTTGGGTTCCTCGCGTACTTGTCGCAAGGTGGCGATGTGACATCGTATGTTTGGATCATTGCACATGTTAATTGACAAGTGCACTTGAAACCTGGCATAGGGTTATGTGCCTCCTTATGGGAATGTAGTTGTTTTTGTAAGGTTGTACTTTTTTTGTAATGTTAATGTGTTTGTCCCCTGCTCGCCGGAAGGGTTCTAATTACTTGTGTCGTTGAAGTTGCTGCACTGGATTGATTGATGTTGCCGTCAGCTTAGTCGACTTGATCTCATTTGTGTCAGGTGGGATGTAGACACCTCCTTGCTCCTCATAACAGTCGCCAACCTTGAGACCTTAAATGGTCAAAATCGATGGGAACCTGGGCTTGAGCATTGGTTATGTGTCCTGGAGGTCTTAACCTTGCAAGGTAGGATGGGCGGGTACTCATATCTATTTTTCGTTTGATTGACTGTCATATGTTGCTTCCAGCTTCTTAATGTGATAGTATGCTAGGTTGTTATGTTTTGTTTCCTAATTTGCATGAGTTGTGTTCATCATCAAGTTGTGTTGATTATTTGTTGTCGTTGTTACCTTCCTGCCTTAGATTTTTTTTTTTCACTTGTTATGCGTCTCATGTATTCGTAACGACGAGGGTCATTACACAAATGATAATCATCCCATCATGCTAAGCTTGAGAATGATCTTAGGCATGTGGCTCTCCCTGCAGAGAGAAAGAAAATCTTGGAGATCGTTTTGCATTCTTTGCAAAAATTTATTAATGTTTATTAGAACCTTTGCACAACGTCTGATACCTTCATAGATTTGATGAGGAGACAAAAGTCAGTGGTTATGGGCCCTGATAAATGGGAAGTAGTACAAAACAAGGTGTCAAAAGAGGAGGCAATTTAAATGTTTAATTTCAAAAAAGGTCCAAAGCGACTGATGTGGAAGGTGCAATATTTCAAGCACCCAAACATTGCAGAACATCTCTATAACATATTCTTGGCAGGATATGGGAGGTTTCCATGGAATGACGAGGTACCAATTTACTTTGCTATACTTTTCTATGCAAAGTTTGTTTTGGGCATGCACCCCGATTATACTATCTTACTGTCTCGATATTATGGGGTTTGTAAAGGTCAAACATATAATAAAAAATGGGCATATCGAGATACATCATTGTCGAGGCCTCCACCACCTTTTGTATCTCTCCCAACAGGGGCATTTGCTTCACATGCATAGATGCAAGCCACTGTTGGGTATGTGTTATATTCTTTTCATGTGTGTGTGTGGGCGTGTCAGATTCGACAACTGCATCTGACGATCCTGACTTCATTCACCCTTTGTGTCATGTGTGTCAGGATATTTCCTAGGGGGCTCCCAGGGGAGGCCAATATTACCCCCCTGGTTACGCGCAGTGTTTAGGGAATCGCCCCCGAGTTTTTTTTTGTGTGGTTTTTGCTATTTTAGCAGATTTTGCTATTTTTAGAGTTTTTCTAAATTAATCCTGGATTAAGAGATTAGGGTTTTGGTAGCTACTAAATACCTAAAATATTGCATATATTGTATTGTGAATCGTTAAATTAATACAATGAATATTTGAAAGGTGCGATACCAAGGAAGGATGGCTTTCTCTCAGTTAAGGGTTTCCAACATAAATCTCTGTGGACTGTGTGTATCAACCATTTATTAATTCATGTTTTGCTTAAGAATCTGTATGCATTGATTTAATTCACATGTATAAAACTTACAACCACATCTCAAGTTGACAAGGAGGTGAGGACGACAATTGGAGATAACTTATAATCCATTTTGTATGGTATTGATGCTGGTTTGAACCGATAGAGGGCACAATCCACTGCTCGGTAGAGTTATGTCAACAATAAAGATGAGGAGATAGATTCCATGAGTGAAGAAGAGTTAGAATATTATGCCAAATTTTGTCGCAATGGATGGAAAGAGTTAATTAGGCATGAGGAATCAGGCATTGAACCAACATGTGTTTTAGTTTGTAATTTTTTCATGCATTCAGGGATATTTTTCTTGTTATTAGATCTAGATACATATCATTTCATTGTTAGAAATAATTGACATGTGTTACATGTTCATTAATCGCAGTTTGGTCAAATGTTAAATGTTTCCTCATAAGGAAATACGTTACTGGCCCAAGACATGTAGAGACATGAAAGCCCCCCTTAAGGACCACTAATGGTTCACCAATGGGTCATTTCAAGTGACGTGGTTTTCCTTGAATAATAGTGATGAGCCATCCTTCATTTGTGGATAATAAAAAATGATGATTCTTAAGGGGAAATTACAAAAATATCGAAACCATTACAGTAATAATAATATAATCATATACATGTGCTTGATGCAAAATAAAAAAATCTAGAATGTCAAGTTTGTTTAAAAAAATTGTAATGGTATGCCATCTTCAATTATTCATTCATGATTGACTTTTGACATTTTCCATTTTCTAACTTTTGATCTTTTCCTTGATTGAACCTCTATTAAATTTATGCATGATGCACATACCAAATGACTATATTGGCAACTTATGACATCTGACTAATAGCCTTGAAAGTGAACATGACTATCGGTTTGATGGGTTTCTTGAAAAAAATAGCCTTTTAATACGATGTATCCTTTTTCATATATACAACCGTTATCATCAAAATATTCTAATAATTTCATCTTTCCTTGTGTGCATCGCATCAAATAATATTTAACATTTTCATCGTTGTCTACATGTGCAACTACATCAAAGACATCTTCTGAAAATAAATCGTCATATTCCAACAAGCAATTCTTGTTAGATCAACACACATGCACACAATTGTACTATATATAAATTTTATATATCTAGATAGTACATGTAAATCTACACTGTTTAGGCATAACAAATATGTTTGAACAATTGAAACATAAATTTTGCCTTCTCTAACAAGATAAAAAACTCTATCGCCATCAATTAAAACTATAGTTTCATTTGATTCAATATCCTCTAAGCTTGCAAGTGGCATTTCCCCCTTTGTATTAATTTCAACGTGTCTCCAAGCTTTAACATATTTCTCAGTTTCATTTTCACAAATGTATGTGGATTCTGTGTCCTCTATGGAAACTGAACAAAAACAAGATTCATTTCTTCCATCAAATAAAAACACATTTTGGAATGGTTTTGTTTTAACTGAATGCAATTTTCAAGTCCCATGTATTGTACTGGATTCATATGGGATTGATCTATCTACATCTTGGATGCCAATATGCCAAAAAAACCTGCACACAGTTCAATAATAATTTAATTAAATATAAATATGAAATTTCAATATAATAAACATGTTAAAGACAATAACTTATTAACTTTCTCTATTGGACATGATTGAAAATCATATTTTTGAATGTGAATAAAAATATCACATGTGTGTACAACATATATATACACACACTTGTGCACATCCTTTGACGGATTATTTTCATGTCTTAACACCTGTTTTCACCATTCAACAACTTGATAAGCAAATTCAAATCGATCGACATGAGGGTTCATCTGATACCTTCAAAGTTCTCGTTTTACACATGCCCCTGCATCATCATGATCTCCTTTTCCAGGACCAGTTTCAAAGAAATTCCAACAATGTGTAATGTTTGATTTCTTGTGAAGATGACACAAAAAATAGAATGATCGTGAAGATTTGAATTGACTTGCACATCCATCTGACCATATCCAATGTCGATCGAATCCGATCCCATGTTTTTTCAATGAATCATAAAATTTATCAAAGCAATGTTGTACATAATGTGTATCGTGTGTTCGATCATCACTTATATACAAGTGATATTCTTTAATAACATGCCGATTGTCATCGATGCTTTCTATGTTATCAACACTTTGTTGAGCGTGTCTATATAGAATGTGGACAAATATAGAGACTTGATCAGAATGATAATATTCACTTTGTATTTCTTTTTGTGCAGTGAATGTGTAACTCTATGCAAAATCAACTACAGATAAAATCGTCCCTGGTGGAAACACTTCACAAGATTGTTTGAATTGTAGGTCTTTCCATCGATTTCTATATGAATTCTTGGTGTATTTATAAATTTCTTTCTCAAACTGCTTAAAAAAATCTATCACACATATTTTATCCACTTTCAAATCAATCCTTTTGGAATCAACATTTGAATAACTTGTAGTAGTGTTACTGATATATTCATATCTCTTCCAATTGACTATTATATCAGACAAATATTGATCAGTCATATCAATATGATACTTGGAGTGAAATAAAATTAGATTTCCACAAAGATCGCATTTTTTCCCACCAACACATTTTTTTGGTAAAATAATTCATCACCTTCTCTTTCACATAGAATTTGGGATATAAAACCACAGATTGTGGAAGGAGGTGAACTTTCCTAGAAAGTTTTACCAAAAAAAAAAAAAAGTGTCGTAATATAACTCAAATTCCACATGAAAACGACAACAACAGTGTCACGAACAGTGATGGGTCTAATAAACCATGGTTTTTGTTGCACAAATGTATTGATGGACATTTTAACTTCTTTGTTCTTTTCTTTGAACTTGTTGAACAATTCTATTTGTGTCATTGGAAATGTATGTTTTGCATGTTCTTTATATTCACCTCGTCCTATTCTTCGTCGCAACACATCCCTTGTATGTGGTGAAACACGAGATTTTGTCAACCAATAATTACAGGCCAATTTTTTGACATTTTCTATAAATCTATCTTTGTAGGGTTGTCTAGAAATTACTGTCCAACAAGAAAGTTCATCATTTTCATCTATTTGCAATCAAAATTGTCTATGTTTGTACAATGTTTTTCTTGAGGTTCCCATTGCCTTTTCCATGTGTTGTGTCAAACGATATTTTATATTGCTAGATGGAACAATCGTTGTTTGTATTCTACGTCCAACGTTGGCATCTTTTTTTTGAGATTTTCCAAAATATTTTAATGTGCTGGTTATATTCTCAAAGACATTCTGTTTCACCTTTGTATCTTTTGTCGACTTTTGAATACCCAATAATGATGTAGCTTCTTTTAATTTTTTCGACCTTATTAGACCTCTCAAAAGTTGAGCTTGTGTTGGTATGGATTCTCCCCAAATTTGTAAGTATCAACATTTTTTAACATTTCATCATCAATGTTGATATCTCTTGCATATTTCAATTTAACTTATATTAAAAAACTAAACCAGATCATAAATTAATTAAACTCTACAAGTGTTTGAATCTTGTATTATCTAAATTTATGTACATACTTGTAGGTGATTTGAATTCTACTTCAGTTTCGGTTTCAACGACTTCATCGATGTTATGAGACAAATCTATTTTTGTTTTTTGAAAAATATTAAATTCAAATTACAATCAATTATATTAAAAAATAATTTAAATTTGAATGCTAAACTTAATCTAGACAATATGTATGCATATCTGGTTGGACTTCTTCTTGTTGAGAATCAGGATGCAAAACTCTATTTACATCATTATTATTTATTCCTTCAATATTTTCACGTTCTCGTTTCTTTCTCTAATAACACTCTTTCACTTGTTCATTATGACAAGTTTCATCTCGAGTGCGATCATATTTTCTCTTGCGAAATTTAATGTTGACCATGATTATTCAATCTATAAAGGTTTTAAAAAAATTCAACATTTTATAACACGAAATAAAATTTCAAACCTCAAATATTAAAACTCAAAAAAACATTTTTTAAAAGAAATAAAAAATGGATTTTAAAATCATATTGTAAAAAAATGCTCAATAAACCAAAATCCTTTAATTTTTTTTTTTTTTGCATAAAAAGTAGATTTTAAAGAAAATTTAAAAAAACCTTTGATCTTCAAAACATTTTGTTTCAAAAAAACTTCACTGTGACAAAAATTATTCAAAAACAATATAAGGAATTTGAGAGGAATTGTTTAAAAAAATTACTTTCAAATTTTTTCTCTTTGATATAGTAAGGAGTTGCTTATGAAAGCGTTCACCATGAAAATAATGTTCAATAAATCCTCCACCTTGAAAATAATGTTCAAGAAAGCCTTCAATATATAAATTGGTGCTCGAATTGAAACAACAAAACCCTTGTTTCAAACAGCGAAAAAGTTTCTCCAAACTTCTCTTTAGTGGCTCCACATAATAAAAAATATGAACCAAGGGAATGAATTGCACAAAACAAGTTCAGTTGAAAGTATATTTATATTATTTCATGCCAAATGATATGCCAATCAATATGCTAAATGATGCGTCTCTTCGTATCTTTCTGGGCAATGAAATTTTGATATAAATGTTTCGGCTGAAAAGCTTACTTTTCGACCGAAAGATTAGAAGTCCGTTTATTTTTAACGGCTTCCGTTAAAAACAACCTTTCGGCCAAAAACTTATTGTTTTCGACCGAAAAGCTGCAATTGAGAAAATTTACTTAAAACTCCCAATTCTCTCTATGTTACTTTAACTTTGAAGGTAGCGGACTCCCGCAAATACAAAGAATTTAGTTTCGGAATTGATAGTGACATTTGTAGAAAATAATATAATTTCAATTGATACAATTCATATTCATTTTCATTTTTTTTAGCTAATTATAATTATTTTTTCAAAAACATCATTGCATAATATTTTTAGGTGACACTAAGATTTAGTAAAATGAAAAATCCATATATGTAAAAATACACGGTGGAAAATTATGGAAAATTTATATTAATAAGCTTTAGAATGTCCTCTTCAAAATGATATTTTTATATTTTACTTTTAAGTAAAAATTAAGAAAATTACATGACGGGTAAAAACACATGTTTAAAATCAACAACTTTTTCAGATTGGTGAACTTCAAAAAATTGTAGAAATTATAATATTCACCCGTTAGATTCAAAACTATAGTCAACACAAAATAGAGTCTTTGTAGATTGTTGCATCATATTTCGTTTGTCAGAAACAAAATTTTAATAATTGATACATTGTTGGGGAAAAACATAACTCATTATCATTCCCTTCGTTTTTAAGAAACATAATATAAAACAATTGCTAAGTTGACATATCAGATCTCAATAATTTTTTTTTGAAAAATAGTCAATATAAAGCTAACAAAAATCTTGACAAGTTTTGTTTTTATTGTAAAGTGAAATTCTAAATTAAAAAAATACTTTCATTTATTGGAAGTTGAATAATTTGTGAAAATATAATTTTTTTCTAAAAAAACCAAGCAAAATAGACACCCACATTCATGATTTTACTGCTCTGCAAAAAACCATTCAACTTCCCTTTTAACTTTTCACATACTCCTTCAACCTTAGAAAGGTGGACTTCAATTCAAACACCACATTGAAAGTCATATTCCCACGGGCATATTTAATTTTATAAATTTGACATTGAAACTTATCATTATCTTGATTAGCTCTTGAGGAAAAATTAAGTAAGAAAGGTTTCCTAGCAAAACATTTTCAATGTAACTCTTAATCGAATTAGCATCAATGCTTTGTAAACTTTGTAGTTTCTTAGTATCCTCCTCTAATAATTCTTCGGTTGATTAGTTAATTATATGAATGGAATGAAGTTATATTCATCTTTAAGTGTTGGTAAATCACAATACTTTCTTATATCCTAAGCATTCATCATGATTTCATAAATTCACTATAGCATCTCCCTCAACTCCCAATGTGTTGATTTTGAAATGTTGTATGTTTGTTCTAAGTTGGTTGATGACTTTGGGTTTCATGGTGCGCACATTTTCTGAAGGTGATGATATAGAAAAACAAGGACGCAATATTGTAGGTGTTCGTTGTCCTTCATCTACTTTATTTGTGGCTAAATGTGTTTGCTCTTGTTATAAGATAGACGATTGTCCTTTAGTGATGACATTCATGCCTTTCAAGACTAAGTCTAGAATTGATTTAAGACTATAATTTTTCTCTACCGCTTGTATTTTTTAATAATTCTTGTCTTTATATAAATATATGTAATGGATCAATGGGTGAGGCAGAGGAACTACGAGAAGAAGACTGCTATAATATGTATTTTTGAGTTTTTGGCATGCATTAATAAAGTTGCAAACAAATTTTGGCGGATGGTTGTTTTTCTCTACTCCTTGGTTTACTATTATTTTTTTTATGGCTGGATATAAAGTTGCAAACAAATTTTGGCGGATGGTTGTTTTTCTCTACTCCTTGGTTTACTATTATTTTTTTATGGCTGGATTGTGAGTACAATATCTAATGAATTCAAGTTATTATGTTTTCATTTATGGCATGTTTACTTGTTAATATGGTATTGTTAATATGGTAATGAAATACATGAATTATGTTGGATGAATTTGAGTTATAGTTCACTCTGAAAATGTCATTCGTTTAAATCTATTAGAGATTTTATTTCTTTGTGAAATACTTGCTCTTTCATTCATGGCACCTTCAAATTTATTTCTTTTCTTTTGATTAAATTACTCTCTTATTTTATTTTTCATTTCCATATTCATAATAAAATTATATACAAAGAGTTTAGATAACCCAAAACGTATATTTGGTAACCAATGACTACAAATTGGAGGATTTTCCTAATAAAGATGAGAACCCAAGTTCTAGGTTTTGATTCACAAAATCCTTTGATGTTGAAGTGTGAAAAAATATTGCATCAAAAAATTAGCACTAGGTGGAGGGCCTAGATAACATGCCATCAAATTTTTAGAATATTTACTGCTTGGCTTATGTGGCTTGGGCTCATATTTCTAGAAATGCTTGTTCTCACAATATACTTTGAACTTTATAGCATGAGGTTAATTTTTCTCAAGAGCAAGATAAGATTAATCATGTGCACATAGAATTACAGAGATGAGCAACTAACTTTATCCACAATTAAAATTATCAAATTTTAGGAGACAAGTGCTCTTGTATAGTTTTTGATCCTCCAGTATTGTAACAACACAAACAACCGAGATGGATACTTGTCGCCCAACTTAGACTAGAAGGTTAGTAAAAATCATTTCTAGATATTATACAACACATCCCTCTCAATAACATGGTAGTCAACCAAACCTCCAACTTGGTCAGTAAAATATTCCTTACAAATCATAATACCTTTACATGATTATTCAAAAGAATATGAAATATGTCTTCCTAAATATAACCTAGATGAGTCTACCTTGGCGGGGTAACATGTTAAATCCTATATGTAGGCTATTTGAATATCAAATTTATAAGATGAATATTTAGTTTTCTGACTTTTCCCATTCAACCTTTCAAGGAAGAGCATAGACATTGATTTACAACTTGTAAATTAATATTATCCATAACTATTCAAAATTCGAATAAGCATTCCTTGAAAAATTTAGAGATGATCAATATCTTAGGTCATTAGCTTTACAACTCACCAAAATGAAAATACAACCAAAGGAAAAGGTTATTCATTTTAATACTAAGTTCTACACTTTTTACCTTCGAATGCCTGAGAATAAAATACCTCTGTCATATCTCACGTTGGAGTTTTGCTTGAGTGCCTTAGATTCTACTATGATTTTTCTCGTCAAGATATTTCAAAATATGAATTTAGAGAGGGATTATGTTGAAATAATCAAGATAAACAATGACATGTCCTCTTTACAAAAAAATTCTCCATCAAGATCATACCTTTGCAAACAATTGCCCCAGATCACTAAAGAGGAATTTAACCTCTTTTTCCTCTTTTTCTATACATGTTGTCAACACTACTGCAAATACCAATAATGCCTATTTTAAAAAGAACAATTGTGAAGACTCTCGAGAACTCTTGTAAAAATTATCCAATGAATTTATCAACCTAAAACAAAAATTTCAAGAAGGTTCTCCTAATAATTGAAATTTATAGGCCTAATAAGAATAACAATGCTGCTCTCAAAATGGAACTTTGAACCATTAATAAATGTACCGATATACGTAAAGTGGCTATGAAGTACTAGCGTTGATTAGATCAAGAAAGTGAAAAGGAATGTACTATTAACATTTTTGAATGCGTTGGACATATTCACTCAACATGGGAAATATTTTGAATCCGATGGTAGGTCTAAATCCATTAATCAAACTTCCCCTTTAGGAACTGGTATGATTTTGTGGGACAACACGCCTTTCGAAAATACCAAATCTCTTAGAGAAGAAGCGAACCACAAACAAGGATATTATTAAGTTGAATAAATATAGGCTTGGAATGGATGCATAAATTATTGTTTAAGAAATAAAATGAAACAATCAATGACCCCCAACATCCCTACTAACCTTCTCATGACGAGAACACAACCTTTTACTTTCACTAGCACAACCAAAATTGAATACTAACATTTGAAAAAATATGAATAAAATAAAATCAAAGATAGCACTACATGATATTTTGAGGATTAGTAGCAACGAGAGTTTTTAAAACATTTATAAGGTCATCCTCCATGAAAGAAATCTGCATTGGTAAATGCTATCTTAAGAAGAAATCTAGATCTAAAATCCATCTTTCTTGTGGACCGAATTCACATTCGATTATAGGAATATGTAGAATTGCCTAGTAGAGTTAGGGGCTTATGCAAATGTTATTTTATAATTAGTTTATGAAAAATTAAATGCTAAACCTATCAAATATTTTTTACAAGTTATTCAACTAGATAGAAATGAAGTGAAATTTGTTGGTAAACTTCAAATGTGTTCATCAAAGTGGCTTTAAACTAAGGAATACACTAGGTCATTGGCAATGTGGTTTTGTTCAATAAACAAGGTATTTACACATAGGTCAAACACTTTAAGAAACCACTCACACAAACATATCAAACATCAGTACACCGATGTATTTTATGGTTAAATCTTCCAAGAGGGAAATAATCCACACCCCTAACCAATGCCACCAGTTGAGGTAATATATTAATGAATTTTTTTTTTTTTTACATATGAGTTTCTCACAATCGATCATCAATAAATGACCCTCCATTCTCTTTAAATAGATATCATGGACCAATTGAGTGTTAAACTACAAATCAATGTAGCCATTAGTATTGAGGATAATATGAATTCTTTGTTGAACACACACTTATACTGAGAGGGGAGGGGGGTAACTTAGTATAAGACAATTTTTTGAATTTTTCAAACATTCATCAACCATAAGAAAACAATCACATATGAGATCTATTAACTGTAGAACATGGAACAAAAGATTTACATGGAAACCCTTTCGGGAGAAAACCACAAAACTTCTCTTTATAATTCTTTGTAGGAACCAACCTATTGTTACAAATATTTGCAAGCACCAACCTACTGAAGACACCAATTCCCACTGGTATAAATCCTTGTAGGCACCAACCTACTCTTCTGTATAGACACCAATCGATTGGAGACACCAATCCTCACCGCTAAGCACCAACTTAGCAAGAGACACCAATCTCTTACAGATCTTTATAGACACAAATCTATTAGAGACACCAATCTCCA
The DNA here is from genome assembly GCA_009831015.1 of Picea engelmannii. Classification (NCBI taxonomy): domain Eukaryota; kingdom Viridiplantae; phylum Streptophyta; class Pinopsida; order Pinales; family Pinaceae; genus Picea; species Picea engelmannii. Next base: position 22,110 of record WSFP011342670.1, read on the forward strand.
CCGCTAACCACCAATTTATTAAGAGACACCAATATTTTATAAATCTTCGTAGACACCAATCCCCATCGCTAAGCACCAAATTTGCAAGAGACACCAATCTCTGAATTGCACCAACTTTCACCGAGTCTACTTGCTATTTCTGCCTTCACCAGGTTTGCTCCCTACTTCTGCCTTTACTAGATCTACTCACTACTTCTATCTTCACCATGTCTGCTCACTACTTTTTCCTTTACCAGGTCTGACCAAAATTTGAATTTCCAAATGACAACTTTCCCAAAGCTTGCTATTTTGGGCCTCTTCCCAAGAACAAACTTGTAAAACATGCCACGTATCCAATTTTTAAAATATGATTATGAATTTTTTACCTGAGGTAATTCTATATGTCTCCTCTATTCCCTGGAATTTTCATGTTCCGAAGAGTCCCAAAAAAGAAGTTATAGTGAAAATTCGAAACTGATCTGTTTGAAATCGATCCCAAGACCATTCAGAAACCCTAGCTTCCATAGATCATATCTCAGAAAGTACAATGAACTAAAATATGAAATTTTTATTTGAGGTACTTCTGTATGTCTCCTCTGTTCTGTAAAAATTTCACAGTCTGAAGAGTCCTAGAAAATAATTTATGGTGAAAATGCCAAATTGACCTGTTTTAAAATGATCTCAGGAACATTCAATAACCCTAACGTCCACATAACATATTTTAGAAATTATAGATAAATAACATATGGAAGTTTTACCTGAGGTAATTTTGTATGTCTCCTTTGTTTGTAAAAATTTCACAGTCTGAAGAGTCCCAAAAAAAAAGTTATAGTGAAAATGCCAAACCGACCTATTTGAAACTGATTTTAGGAGCATTCATGAACCTTAACTTCCACAGAGCATATCTAAGAAATTACAACGAAAAAATATATGAAATTTTTATCACATGTACACCAAGATCGCTCCCCAATCCATAAATGTTTTTAAGGTCTGAAACATCCTAGAAAATAATTTATAGCGAAAGTTCCAAGATGACCTGTTTGAAACTGATTTCAAGAGCATTCAGGAACCCTAATGTCCACATGACATATCTTCCAAAGTATAGTGAAATAACCTCTGAAATTTTTACCGCATGCACACCAAGTTCTTTCCTTCGTGTCTGCAAAATTTCAATGTTTGAAATTGTTGATATTATGGTAGCTGCGGAAGGTATTAACCTCCATGTGTAACCTTTATCTAAAATAGAATATTATGGAAGCAAGAGAAGCCTTAAAAAAATGTGTAGAAACTCTAGAAGACAAGTCGGCTCAGTAAAAGAATTAATATTAAAGTATTAGATTCTAAAAGGACAAGTCAACCTAGACAAGTGACAAGAACCACTATAAATAAGAGATGATCTAGCTCATTTGTATACAGACACTTCACACACTCTCTGAGTCACGTTTGACACAAGTTTGGAGTTGCAGTTGCAAGGATGGAAGATGAATCTTCTAGGATGGTTCTTGGTCTCTCTCTCTAGCACCATATAGCCTAAGATGTGTGCCCTATCCTATAGTATCTCTTGGTGGTGTTCTTGGTGATGATTCTTGGTGGTATTCTTGGTAAGTGAAACTGCAACTGCAACAACTGTTGCAATTGCAACTGCTCCAACTGCAACTTCTGCAACTGAAACTTCTACAACTGCAACTACTCCAACTGCAACTGCTGCAACTAAGTATTTTTCTTGTTCTGTGGCTTTGGGACTTTTTTTTTGGTGAGATATCTTTGGAGAAATATGAGCTCTCTTGGTTATTTGTTGGTTCTAGTGCTGCTTCCAGAATAATTCTATCTAGAAAAGGTTATGGTGCTCAGAGGTGGCTGCATGCCTATGGTTGGGTGAAAATAGTGATATTGTCTATGGTAAAACAAGCACATTTCTTTAATTCTAACAGGTTATGTGCCCACACTACCTTCAAAGATAATATAACCGTTGGAAGGTAGTGCACCATTTCTTATTTAAGCTCGTTGTGGCACCAGTTACAACTGCAACTAGGTTTTCTGATTATGCAGCTGCAACAAACCATAACCCTTGTGTTAAGGCACTTATGATGAAGCGTTTGATCTAATTCCTTGACATCCTAGTGCACCCTAGCCTAGCGCACCTCTTGGTACCATTAGCTAGAAAAAATGTTAGGTTTGAATTTTTGGTCAAAGTCGAAGTTTAACTGCTCAAAGTAAAAGTAAAAGTCAAAGGTTGACTTCTGGTCAAATTGATTTTGTGGTCAAAGTTGAAATTTTAGAGTTTCTAGTTTGTTCTAATCATTGAATATTCTTCTAATCTCTTCCTGTCAAGATGGAATCTAGTTTCAGATTGGAAGACAAGCTGGACGATGCTACAAGACTTCAAAGGTATGCACTTGTATATGCTATCCACATTATATCATTTAGCGAAACATGAGTGTGTTGGCAGGGAAATTACTATAGATCTTTTCCAAGTTGCAATATTGGATTAAGTGCATTCATGGGAACAAGCACACCCTCCATAGCAGTTGAGGCTTCAGGTTCCAGGTTTGATTAAATTGTTAAGCTTCCAATTTGTATATATCAAGGGCGATAGTTGCTACATTAAAAATTGTGAAAGCAGTCTTTGAAAGGTTCTATTACTTCTAGATATAATGAATACTTGATGGCATGTGAATACTATTGATATAGATGCTTATTTAAAAATGAACTAACATCTCCTCTAGAGAGATATTTCTTGTTTTCTCCCGAGTAGGTCACCTTGGTAACTCTATGATGACTACCATCCTTGTTACCATAGATATGTTTTTATGAAAATGTTGTTGGAAATATTTTTTCTCTTGCTGTTCTTATTCTGGGCAGGTCACAAGAGATAGCTCTGAGAAGGAGCTACAGTGACAGTTGCAAACATGGAGCAAATGACTCCATCAAGTGGTAAGGCATGTGATCTCACTAAGTACTAATTCTAATGGAAGCGTGGAAATAAAAAATGAGTTTTGGACATCATTCAATCAGATGTGTGTGGACCAATGTCTAACTGGAAGACAAATATATTGAGGTTCGATAATGGAGGAGAATACACCTCCAAGAAGATCGTTTCCTCTTTGTAAAACAACTGGGATTAGGAGGGAGCTAATTTTCCCTCAAAATGATGTGGCAGCAAGAAATAACTATTCCATTGAAGAATCTGTTAAGGAAATGATGAATGACCATAATCTATCCATGTTTCTATGGAGAAAAATAGCTATGGTAGCCATATATGTTCAAAATAGAAGTCCTCATCATATATTGAATAACATGACTGCAAAAGAAGCTTTTTCTAGAAAAGAAGCTAAGTGTTGAACACCTTAGGATCTTTGACTTCCAGTCAACCAGAAGGAATGGAAGATGGAAGCATTGATAGATAAAAGGTGAGATTCAGGGCTAGAGGGTTTTCCCATAAGGAGGGAGAAGACTATGCTGATAGCTTGTTCCAGTAACCAGATATACCTCTACCCGAGCCATTATATCTGTTGCAGCATCCATGGGTTGGCATTTACATCAGATGGATGTAAAGATTGTTATTCTCAATAGAGTAATTGAAGTAGAAGCATATGTAGAGCAACCTCAAGGTTTTGAGGTATACCAGAAAGAGACCCATGTATGCAGATGGAAGAAGACCTCGTATGGATTCAAACAACTTGGTGTAGAGCCTCTTATGTACAACAAAAGCATGGTGAAAAATTCCTATGAAAAAGGAAGTGTATCGAAATGGTTCTTTAGAAGTCCGGGATAATGGATTACAAATCCATGACAAACTCCCATGATGACAGATCTAAAGAAGGTGAGAGACTCTAATCCAGTAGAACCATCCCTGTATCGACAATTGAATGGCTCGTTGATGTATTTGGAGAATACTCAGCCATGTATTTTCTTTGATGTGAAAATAGTTCCAGGTGGAGTCTAGGCATGAAAATTGAATAATTGCAAAGCTGCCTTGAAATGTTTTCGTGGACATTAGAGTCATGATATACAACTGTTTGGATTTATCGTTTCAGATTGGGCAGGGAGTGAAAATAACAAAAGAAGTGCTTCTTGGATATGTTTTAGTTTGAGCTTTGCCATGATATCATGGGCTAGCATAAAACATAAGTCTGTTGCACTCAACACTGCAAAAGAAAAATATATTGTAGCTTGTGATGCTTGTACGTAAGAAGTGTGGCTCCGTAAGTTGGTTTATGGACTGTCTGATCAAGTGGTAGATTCGACCATGATATATTGCGATAATCAGAGCTGTGTGAATATTTGAGAGAACCCGATGTTCCATGATAGGTCGAAGCATATTGATATAAAGTATTATTTTCTCTGTGATATAATCCAAGCAGGAGAAGTGGTTCTCTAGTATATCTCCACAGATGAGAAGATAACATATATTTTGGTAAAGCCTTTGTCCAAGATGAAAATTTTGCGTACTTAAGGGACAAGATGGGACTCGTGGAGATGCCTTCCTTATTGAAAATGGAAGTGATTAATCCTTGGTTGGGAGGGAGCACTGATATATTATTGATTTATAGACATTCATTTTCTAGTTTGGAAAATGGTCTAGGTTGGGCAGTCACTTTCCAGTCCGGAAAGTGGTCCAAGATTTCGGACGGACAATCATTTTCCAGTTCAAAAAATAGTTCAGAGTGGACAATCATTTTCATAACAAAAATGGTATGATAGATTGCTGATGTACCATAGACAATGATTCCCCTTGTGGATAGTGTGGGGGAATGTTCTAGGATAATCATTCTTCTTAGAAGTCACTTTGAGTAGTGGTCAAGCAGAATGGTCCACCTCTCTGGGTAGTCATTCTTTCGAAGTTCACAGTTGTGAGAAGTTTCGAAGAATGGTCCGATGTAGGAGGTTGGTGCATGACAATGATTTTCATAGGAAATAGTCCGAACATTCATTCCCTATGGAAAACTCATTCTCTCCAGGTTGCACTGTGATTAGTGATGGGAGAATGGCCCAATTAGGTTGAATGGTATAGGTTCAACAGTCAGGGATAGTCATTCCCTAGGGCAGACTCATTCTCTCCAAGTTGAACTTTGGTTAGTGTTGGAAGAATGGCCTAGTTAGGTGAATGGTCCAGGTTAAAAAATCAAAGACATTTAGTCTTCTATGCTTGGGAAGAATAGTCCAGATAGACCATGACTAATGTTTAAATTTCCAAGGGAAGATTCACTTCGAGAGCTCACAAATGTGAGTGGAATAGTGGACCAAATGATTGAGTTCGTATCATGAAATTGTTGATATGATTGTTGTGAAGAATGAATGTCTCTAGAAAGTAGTTGTATGCTACTGTGGTGGATGTGCTCCACTGGTAGTGACCGTGTGTTACAAGTTAGTAGCTGTGTGCTACTAGGAGTGGTTGTATATCACTGGAAAATAATTGTGTACTACTATGGATAGACACAATTGTGTTCTATTGGATGGAATTGTTCTAATTTCCATGGAGACTACCACTAGTGTTGGAGATGATTTCCAACTAGATGGATAGTGAGATGATGCAGAGGAATTGATCTACATCATGCGAGTAAAACTTAGATATGTTGCATTGACACCATGATAGTACGGATTAGAGATGATGTAGATGGTACTCCACATCATTCTAGATATGATCATGCTAGTACATATTATATATGATGCAGAGCATCATGCTAGTACATATTATATATGATCATACACCTTAGATATGATGCAATGGAGAGGATGGTTCTTGGATCCATTGAGTACTTTTGGCATCTGTTGGGACAATCATTCTTCTAGGACCTAGGTCTGGATTAGAAGAGTGGTCCTTGTATCACTCTGTTGAGTGAGTGAATTATTCATCATCATGCCCGATTACTCAGATAGAGTATGGCCTTGAGAGATGTTGCAGTTGATGATATCAGATGATACTGACAGTGGATATGTTTCTCGTGAATTGATCTACGCGATAATGAGATAGCCTATGTGGCTATGATGATGCTACATGTTAATAACTCCCTAGCTAGGAGGGAGTGTTGATATTATGGTACCTGCGAGAGGTATTAACCTCCATGTGTAACCTTTGGCTAGAATAGAATATTTTAGAAGCAACCCTAAAAAAATGTGTAGAAACCCTAGAAGACAAGTCATCTCAGTAAAAGAATTAATATCAAAGTATTAGATTCTAAAAGGACAAGTTGACCCAGACAAGTGACAAGAACCACTATAAATAAGAGATGATCTAGCTCATTTGTATACACACACTTCACACACTCTCTCAGTCAAGTTTGGCGCACGTTTGGAGTTGCAGCTGCAAGGATGGCAGATGAATCTTCTGGGATGGTTCTTGGTATCTCTCTCTAGCGCCATATAGCCTAAGATGTGCGCCCTATCCTATAGTATATCTTGGTGGTGTTCTTGGTGATGGTTCTTGGTGGTATTCTTGGTAGGTGGAACTCCAAATGCAGCTACAACAATTGCTACAACTGCAACTGCAACTGTCACAACTAAGTATTGTTCTTGTTTTGTGGCTTTGGGACTTTTTGTTTGGTGAGATATATTTGGAGAAAGATGATCTCTCTTGGTTATTTGTTGGTTCTAGTGCTGCTTCTGGAATCATTCTATCTAGAAAAGGTTATGGTGCTTGGGGGTGGCTGCATGCCTATGTTTAGGTGAAAATATTGATATTGTCTATGGTAAAATGAGCACATCTCTTTAATTCTAACAGAAATATCCTAGAAAATAAGTTATAGTGAAAGTGCTAAGATGACCTATTTGAAATTGATTTTAGGAGCATTTAGGAACACTAAATTTCACAGGGCATATCTATGAAATTATAGAAAACCAATATCTGAAATGTTTACCAAATGTACACCAAGATCTTGCCTCCATCTTCGCAAAATTTCAATGTTTGAAACATCCTAGAAAATAAGTTATAACGAAAGTGCCAAGCTGACCCATTTTAAACTGATTTCACAACTCTTCCCTTTTGGAATGATATTCAATCTTTTCTCATCCATTTTTTCACACACACTCTTTCTCTCAATACTTTCTACTTTTATACTTTTTCATAATCCTCCATGAAGGGACATGTCCATTAATTAAATAATTAATTCTTAATACCATTTGAAAATACCCCAAATACCATAAGAAAATACCCCAAACCCATGGGTTTGAAACCATCATTTCACTTTTTAATTTTTCACATGCACCCCTTTTTTAATATACTTGTAAACCTATATATATAAATCAATCTTGGAAATGTTGTGTGTATTGTGATGATGTAAATCCTTTGACATCAATGACAATAATTACAACAATATCCCCTTTTGTCATTGATGGAAATCTTGCAACGAAACACATAGTCCACAAGACATAGAAATAATTACCCCCCTATCTGGAACTCTTCCCTTGTTTGCAACTCTCCAAGGAATAGAAATAATTCTCCCCCCGTATGCAACTCTCCCCCTTTGACATCAATGGAAAAGGGATGCTCCCTCTAAACTTGTGCATCTCCATGAGAACTTAGTGTCTTGATGAGATGGATATTACTCCCAATTTCATGTCCCTTAATTTGTTATGACTGCAAAAACTACTTAAACACGATAAAGCAACACTCCCTAAAAATTCTGAACATTGTCACCAACAACACAAGATAATCAATCTCCATCAATCCAAATAGTCTTTGTATCCAACATAAACAATAGTACATCTCCAAAAATATTCAAACATGGTTTGTTTGTGTTGGGTATGTGTTATATTCTTTTCACGACTGTAGGTCCCCTAAATTTTTTTCTGGGGTTTATTCACCAATTTTTTGGATATTCGCCAATTGTTTGGATGTTTTTTTGACACATGGTTTTCCCTGATGGTTTTCTAATTTTGGTTAAGGAATTAGGGTTGTTGACTAATATGGGTCAATGTATTAGGGGTTTTGGATGATGCAAGATCCTATATATATATTATTGTAAACAATGAATACATATGATGAATAAAAGATTAGATGTGCGACTCTAAAAAAGTTTCTAGTTTTCTCGGTTTGGGTTTCCAGGGTAAAAATCTTTGTGTAGTGTGTGTACGCCATTGTATCTTTTATTTTTTATTAAGAACATGTTTGCAATAATTAATTGTACAAGGTTAAAATATACATTTGGTATCAGAGCTGTTATTGGCTCCAGGGGGATGCCTTTGTGGTTAAGGGTTTGGCTTGGGATTGTGATAAACCTTGTGACAGTGGGAGATCTGTGTTATCGATTATTCAGGTAAAAAGAAATGGATAACAATTCAAAAATAGAGGTCAAGAAATTTAATGGGAAAAGTTTTGAGCTGTGTGGAAGCTCAATATGGAATATCTGTTGGTGGACAAAGATCAATGGATTGCTGTGGATCCAAGTATGATGGAGGTGATGTTTTCCTAGGTGATGACTTGATAACTAAAATCATAGGATGAGGAAAATTCAAGTTGAAGCTCATGGATGGAAGGATTAAAAACTCCCTGGTGTTTTGCACATCCAAGGATTGAAAATAAATTTGATTTATGTAAGAAAAATGGACGATGCAGGGGTAAAAAAAATGTTTGAGAAAGAAACCTATAGGATGGTTCGAGGAGAAATGATGTTGCTGAAGGGAGTTTGGTTTGGAAATCTGTATAAGCTACAAGGAAAAAATATTAGTGATGGAGGAAATAGTTCCATTGTTCCTGAGGTTGGAGATGAAGAAGAAAACTATCCTACAGTGTCTGGAGAAAAGACTATGCTGTGGCATCAAAGTCTGGGGCATATCAGAGAGAAGGGCCTTTTGTTGGAGATATTACACACTCACCTAGTATTTATTTTCCTAGGTTGACTAGTCTATGTTAAAGGTTTCCCTCGTTAAAGATATTCTCCCCTAGATGAAGGCGCCACATCCTCTCCAGTCTTGAGTCAGTTACACCCCAGTTAGACTAGTGGAGTAGAGTCATGCATGGAAACCTTGGTATTATCACCAAGTGTTTCATGAATACCTCAGGATCATCACTAGGAGGGCACACTTACCTTGGTATCATCACCAAGAAGGTGCCAAACACATGCATGAATGATTTTCTCCTCACTCCACTAAGTGATTATTCAGTTAACTGATGATTGCATGGCTAGTTAACTAGGACTAGGTGGTAGTTCACTGCAGAGTCTGTTAGTGATTCCTCACATATCTCTATATCACTACTGTGGAACATTAGTTACTAATGTAGCCTATATATATTGTAAATTATTCACTCTTTAAGTGTGGGATATAGTTAATACAATTCATTGTTTTTCTCTCCTCGCTTCTCTCTCTCACAAGTTTGTGTGACTTTTTTACTCGCTAGGTTCGATGTGAAAACTTCACATGGTATTAGAGCCTTGATTTCTAGGATAAAAATCATAATCATTTCTATTTTTAGTCACATGAGGAATATGTAGTCAGAAAATATGGATTACTCGCTAAAAATACTTCTCATGCCTCATAACTATTTGGAGTGGAAGAAAATTATTCTACTTGTTTTTAGAAGTAGAGGCTTATGTCAAATAACAATGGAAATAGAATCAAAGATTGATTATGATTTATCTACATATATATTTCTCCCGAACTACAATATCATGTAGAGGAGGAATCACTCTCAACTCCGGATGAACTATGTACCAGATTGGAGGTTCTATTCGGGAATAAGGAAGGTTGTGAAGATTGCATGCAGGAGATTGAAACAATAGAGACACTATAAAATCCATAGGAATATAAAGCCTCTCAATATGAATATCCTTCTACACAAGTATCTGCACATAGTTTTGTTCCATTAATTGGAGATGATGTCTACTCCATTTTAGATTTTTTTTTTGAATCATATGCAGAATATATCATGCATGCATCTCAATATTTGCATGTAGAAACTTTTTCATGCACCATGAAATCATCCTAGGATCCACATGCAAAGACTCCCATGCATGCAACTCAGGAGACACACTCATGTGCCATACATGCATCTCAGTAGCCAAAAAGGGGACCACACACTTCAAATTCATTTCTGACACTTTATGAGTAGAATTTATAGAAACAAATTGGATATTTGAATTCCTATTGGAAAAACACCCAATTTCAAAAAAAAATCATCCAAACTGGAGTCTGAGAAGTGAAGTTATGAGCATTTTAAAATCAACAAATTTTCAGCATTTTTCCGGAAATGGCCATGCGATTTACAAATTTTCATCCAAACTTCACATGGTATGTGATTTTTGATATTCTTCATTACAATAAGATGAAGTCGATATTTGCAGACATATCACTGGTGCATATACTTCATATCCATACAAACATCCACATCTTCAACAAAATCTTCATCAAGCATAAACTTGCACATTTTCAAGGTCTCCTTGGAGTGAATGACATAGTTGCTTAGTAACTTCCTTTTGTTCCTTCATTTTTGATGCATTGTACTTTGAGGGGGGGTTTTTCCCATGATATTTTCTCTCTTTCCTCTATTTTCAGTGTTTCATTCTTATATGCATTGTACAATGGGTACCTAACATGGACTTGGTTGCCGAGGCCCATTCATCATTTACACCCTAGTAGTGTTCAGGGGGGTGTTGGAGATATTACACACTCACGTAGTATTTATTTTCCTAGGTTGACTATTATGTGTTGAGGGCACCTCTGGTCAGATATATTCTCCCCTAGACGAGGGCACCAAATATTCTTCAGTATTGAGTCAGTTACACCTCATTTATATTATTGGAGTGGAGTCATACATGGAAACCCCGATAATATCACCAAGTGTTGCATGCATATCTCAATATCATCACTAGGAGGTCGCACTTACCTTGGGATCATCACCAGGAAGGAACCACACATGTTCATGCATGATTCTCTTCTCAGTCCACTAAGTGATTAGTCGGTTAATTGATGATTGCATGACTAATTAACTAGGACTAGGTGGCAGTTCACTCTAGATTCTGTCAGTGAGTCCTCACATCTCTCTAGATCATTACTATGGTGCATTAATTACTCATGTAGCACATATCCATTGTAAATTATTCACTCTTTGAGTGTGGAATACAATTACACAATTCATTCTTTTTCTCTCCTCTCTTCTCTCTCTCGCAAGTTTGTGTGACTTTTATACTAGCTAGGTTCACTATGAAAACTTCACACCTTCGACTATTACATGGAAGAGGTATGGTTGAAGGTATGCCAAAATAATCTCTCTATTTTTATTTCTGTTAACATTGTGTATATGAGAAGCAAAATTGGGTAAGATTCCCCTTTGGTGCAATGAGGGAAGAGAGAATTTTAGAGTTGGCGCACAATGATGTGTTTGGACCTGTGTCGGTTCCATCATTGGAAAAATATGTGTACTATGTCTCATTTATAGATGACTTCTCTAAGAATACTTGGATTTATTTCCTCATGAAGAAATCTGAAGTCTTTTACAAATTCAAAGGGTTTAAGGCTCTTGTGGAGAATAAAAAAAAGAAGATAATTAAGGTGTTGAGAGCGGATAATGGTGGATACTTACATGGAAATGAATTTGAAGAATTATGTAATAAGTACGGTATAACAAGGAAGAATACTACTCCATATATGCCTCAGTGGAATGGAGTTGCTGAAATGATGAACATGATGCTGATGGAAAAATCAAGGTGCATGCTCAATGGTGCCAAGTTAGGGCAAGAATTCTGGGAAAAGATAGTGGGTACTACATGTTACCTAGTCAATCTATTACCTTGATCAAAACTGGATTAAAAGAATCCACATGAGGTATGGACTGCTAAGAAACCCTCTCTCACACATCTCAGGGTATTTGGATGTGATGCCTATGTTCACATTCCAAAGGAAAACAAGAGTAAGCTAGATAAAAATATTGAAAAGTGTATCTTTATTGGGTATAAAGATGGTCTGAAAGGTTATAAGATTTGGAACCTAGGAACTAAGAAGGTAGTGTATAGTCGAGATGTGGTATTTAGATAAATCAAAGATGTTGTTAAACAAGAAGTCCTACCAAGGGAGGAAGAACTAGAGAAAATAGAGTTTGAGTTGAAGGATGATGAATCAGACTCTATAGAAGAAGATGAATAATAAGATGAAGATACTCATACTCCAGTATTGAGGAGATCGGTTCAAGAAAGAAGACAACCAGAAAGGTATACTCCACTTGATTTACATTCAAATTTTTCTTTGTTTATTACTGAAGATGATCCTAGAACCATTAGGGAGGTAGTGGATTCAGAGGATGGAAAACTCTGGAAAAATGACACGGTGGAAGAAATGATAGCCTTGGATAAGAATGAGGCTTGGGATCTAGTGGAGTTTCCTGCTGAAAGAAATCCCATTGGAAACAAATGGGTGTTTAAGAAGAAGATGAATGCATAAGGAAAAGTGGAGAAATACAAATCTCAATTAGTAGCAAAAGGTTATTCCCAGGTAGAGGGAATTGACTTTGGTGATATTTTTTCTCCTATTGCCAAGTTAACTTCAATTAGATTTATTTTATCTATTTTTGTTGATTTTTATTTTGAAGTAGAGAAGATGGATGTGAAAACAACATTCCTACATGGGGATCTAGAATAATAAATATACATGAAGCATCGATAAGGATTTTATTTGAAGAGAAAGAAAGAGCTGGTATGCAAGATGAAAAATTCCTTATATGGGCTAAAGCAATCACCAAGGATATTGTACAAAAATTTTGATACTTATATGTTGGGACTTGGTTTCACAAGGAGCAAAGAGGATCACTGTGTGTATTTCAAATTAATCAGTGATCATCTTATTTATTTGGTCTTGTATGTGGATGATATGTTGCTGATAGGAAAAAAACAAGGATATTATCCAATATGTGAAAACTCACTTGTCTTCTAAGTTTGACAAGAAGGATATTGGTGTTACAAATTTCATTTTGGGCATGGAAATTAAAAGAGACTGAGCAAACAAGAAGTGTTCGAAAACAAAGGTATTCCAACAGAGGAAAAACACCTTCATTAACCACTCACACAAACATATAAAATATCAACACACCGATGTTTTGAGGTGGTAAAAACCTATGGGGAAACATCCACGGCCCCAACAAATGTGGCCACTTGGTGCAGTTTATTAATGAAAAAGAAAAATATTACAAAGATATTTTACAAGAGAGTTTCTCACAATCGATTATAAAAAAATGACCCTCCATGCTCTTTAAATAGAGATCATGTACCAATTGGGTGTTAAGCCACAAATCAATGTAGTCGTTAAGATCAATGATAATATGAACCATCATATCACTCTATGTCGGGAACATATCGTGACCGTCAGATTTCCTAACTACAAATGCATACTAATGCATACTAAAGAAACACACTAAGAAACACAATTTTACCTAATGACACATTAGACCAAGTAGATCTTAATTAACTCCTAAGTGTCTAAATATCCTAACATCCCCCCTTAAGAACAACTTGGGATAGGATTTAGGGATTTACAATAGTGAAAATATAGGATAAGGAAGGAGGCATTAGAGCCTATCCCCCCTTACTGACAACTTCCTAAACTCTTAACATAAATAAAAGTTTGGAAAACTTCGCTTCTGTAAGAGACTTTGTGAAAATGTCTGCAACTTGATATTCTGTAGGGAAAAAGAGCCCTTCAATAACTTGATCATGAATGAGCTTTCTGATGAAGTGCATGTGTAGTTGGATGTGTTTCCTGTGTTGATGTTGAACTGGGTATTTGGCAAGCTTGATGGAACTCTGATTTTTGTACCAAAGGCTGGTCAGATGCTGCTGCTCTAATCTAAACTCTGAAAGGATCTATCAAAGCCACAAGGCTTCCTGACTTGCATTTACCATTGCTCAGTACTCTACTTCTTCTAAAGAAAGTGAAATAGCCTATTGTTTATTACATTCCCAAGTGACAGGTCCTGAAACAAGGCTGAAAACATAACCCGCATTAGACTTCGGATCATTAGGGTCGCCGACCCAATCTAAATCAGTGAAACCAACCAATAAAGGGGTCCCCTCTGAACTATAATGGATCCCAAATGGAACTGTACCCTAAACATACTGAAGTATCATTTTATCTTCTTTGAAATGGATTTCATGGGGTGTTTGCATATACTGGGCAACAAGACCAACAACAAAGGCAATATCAGGACGAGTGTGATTCAAGTATAAGAGGCTACCAACTAACTGACGGTACAAGGTGGCATCAACTTTGGGAGAAGTATAGGTGGAAACAAGCTTGACTCCATACTGGAAGAGAGAAGGGGATGGTTTAGAATCTTCCATGTGAAAGCGATGAATAAGGTCACAAGCATACTTAGACTGGGAAAGAAAAATTCCTTCATTGGTTTGCAAAAATTCGAGGCCAAGGAAATAGTGGAAAAATCCTAAGTCTGTCATTTCAAATTTCTTCTTAAGGCTGGTTTTCACATGGTTTAAAATTTTTGAGTCACTACCAGTAAGGATAAGGTCATCAACATAAAGGACATAGATTATGAGATGGATTCCTACTTTCTTGGTATAGACATCAGGATCAGAATGACATCTAGAAAATCTAGTGTCAATAAGAAAGTTGTCCATTTTGGCATACCGAGCTCGAGGAGCTTGCTTAAGACCATAAAGAGATTTCTTAAGGAGACAAACAAGGCTAGATTCATTTTAGACATAGCCAGGAGTTTGTTCCATGTAGATTTCTTCTTGCAGGTCCCCATGCAAGAAGGAATATTTAACATCCATTTGATGGGCCTCCCATTTATGTGAGGCAACAAGGGAATGAACAAGGCGGATGGAATTCATTTTGGCTA
>WSFP011342671.1:0-36869 GCA_009831015.1 Picea engelmannii
CGGAAGCGTGGGACGGCTTGAACGGCAGCCAAGGCTGGTTTTTTGACATGTTGATACTTGATTTCAGTAGGTGTGAGACTTAGACTCAAGTAATAAATAACATGTTCGTCGTGCGCATCATCCTCTTGGACAAGAACCATGCCAATAGTGTACTCCGATGCAGCAAGATAAAGGAAATAATCGCGACTGTAATCGGGAGGAAAGAGAAGCAGAGCTCACGTTAGGGACAACTTTAAAGCTTCAAAGGCATTGTTGGCAATGGTATCCCAGACGAACTCTGAATCTTTCTTTAGTAGTCACGTAAAACCATGAGTGATCTCGGCGTAATTTGGGATGAAACGACGAAGAAAGTTTGCTTTCCCCTACAAACTTTGCAACTAGCGTAGTGTAGAAGGAGGAGGGAGATTAAGAATTGCCTCAACCTTAAGAGGATCCACCCAGATCCCTTGACGTGAAACGATAAAACCTAGAAGACGGTCGGATTCTACGCAAAAAAACGCATTTATGAGGATTTAAACATATACGATAGAACCAACAGCGAACGAAAATGGATCAGAGGTGGGTAGGGTGATCGACTCAGTGCATAGAATGAGCAGGTAAATCATCCAAATAAGGTTGAATGATATGCTTGATATCATGAAAAGCATAATACATAGAACATTGAAATGTCGCGCCCGCGTTCTTAAGACCGAAAGGAAGTTTCCTATAGGCAAAATTACCCCAAGGAAAAATAAAGGAAGTTTTATGTTGATCCTCGGGAGCAATGTTAATTTGATTATAGTCAGAGAAACCATCCATGAGAGAAAAGATTTCACTTCCGGAACAGTCATCGACAATCTAGTTGACGAAAGGGGTTGGAAAGTTGTCTTTTGGACAAGCTTTGTTAATATCCATATAATCAACACATACATGAATACTGTCACCTTTCTTGTCAATTGGGACAGGATTGGAAACCCATTCTGTAAGAGCCACCGGATAAATAAATCCGGCTTTCAAAAGTTTATCAACTTCGAGTTTGATAGTAGCCGCTTTACGTGGGTGAACTGGACGAAAGCGTTGTTGGACGGGTTTAGCCTCGGGGTATGTCTTTATCTCATGTACAACAATTGTAGAGTCGATCCCTAGCATTTGTTCATGGCTCTAGGAGAATATGTCACGAAACTCTTTGCACAGGGATGTATAGGTGACTATTTCATCCTGGGAACAGGAATCTCCAATATTGACATTTTTTACATTTCCAGGTTTAACGGATATGTCAATGGGAATCGTGGGAGATATATTACTGAGGCTCCCTTCGGAAAACATGTCATGTGCATACCCAGGAATGGTCGAGATGACAAAAATGGTCGACGGTGTCAAAATCCGTTGGTAGTTCTCGAGAGTGTGTTGTTCCAGGAAGAGTATGGAACGATGATGCCCATCGTACCAAGGGGTGTCCTCCATGACAGACATGATCATCTCGTCAGTGGGAAAAATAACACGAAAAGTATCGGGAGACAACTCATCAAGAGAAGGGGTAGAAGGTGTTGCCGATTGAATGGCTTGATAAGCGGATTCAACTGGACTTAACAGCATTGCGTCACCGAAACGAAGATTATCTCCAGGATCAGGCACTATCCAAGGGTCAAAAGACATAGGAAGTTCATGAGACATGGTGGAAATCATGTTGATAGAAGCAATAGATGAGCGTGGAACATCAGGCGGAGGAATGGGGAAAGTACCCATTAACGAGGAGTCCTTTAAAATGCCTACACCGACATTCTCATAACCCGGTGGGGTTTTAGCATTAAATGGTACAGTGCCAGTATGAGTATCAGAATTGAAGAAGGCAAGTTGGTGAATGGTAACAACCTTTCCTTGATGAGGGAAACGTACTACATGAAAAAGTGTCGACACAACAGCGTGCATGGAATCGATCCAGCTGCGGCCAAGCAGAAGATTATAATCAAGGGGAGCGTCAAATACTTCCACTTCAACTTGGACCGTCTTACCTTCTAGTGTAATGGGCAACAAAGGAAGAACGTTGTAAGGCTTAAAACCAGAGCCATTGAAGGCTTTAAGAGTGTTATGGGATTCATTCAAAGGAGGAGAGCCACTGGCTTTCCAACATGCAAGAAACATAACACAAGTCGAGGCTCCCTCATCGATAACAGTTTGGAAAATGTTCTTGTCCGAGACAACCACTTGGATTTGAAATGCGAGTTGAGGGGGTAACCTTGGAATGTGATCTTCCAAGTCAAAGACTATCAAATTGGTATCTGTCGGGTCAATTCCACCTATAGCTTTCAACAATGCCTTCCGTTGTGCAGGACAAGCCTGAAGGACTTCAAGGGATGGCATCGCTGAAGGTGCCTGGGCCAGATCTTCAACAATGTTGTAGTTGGGCCACACGATCATGAGGATTGAAAGATGATTTTTGAATGACTCCTTTTGGGGGGGGTCGTAGAACTGTGTCAAGGCTCGGTCGTTCGAGATGAAGAGTACCGTTGGTAGGTGGAGTCGCTGGAGAGGGTTGTACCAAAGAAGGAGTTAAATCATCAACCTTCTCCTTAGACAGAGAATAATCTTTGGCTTGAGTCGTGAGTGCAACGTTATTCTGCTTAGAATCACCAGTACACATCAAAACATATGATGTCGTCGAAGAGGAGGGTTGGTCGTGAATGACCAACTGAGCCTGTTGTTGAGACGGGAAGGGTTGGGACAAGACAGCCGGTGCAAATGGTTTTGGGGTTCCCTGAAGGAACTTGGTGACCTCGGCACATCGTGGACAATCCTTCATGTAATGATCATCACCATAGATAAGGCAAGGATATCGTGGTTTTCTCTTATCCCAATCTTCAACAGGAGTGGTTTTAGGTTGCTCTGTTGGATTATTATTTTTTCCCTCCTTATTCTTACCTCTCCCCTTTTTAGATTTGTTTTTACCGGCTGGGGTAGATTGAACAGCGTTTACCTCAGAAGTTTTCCCAGTGGAAGTGGAAGGAGACGGATCAGTTTAAACATTAGAAGAAGAATATTTAGGGTTTGTGCTTGAAACAGAATGTGATTGGGCTTGGGCAGTACCAATCACACTGTCAGCTACATGCGAGGCAGCTGGAGTAGTTGAAGTGCTGGAAGCATTAGGACGAGGTAAGTCAGGTAGTAAATCATAAAGTGTTCATGTTTGCGAATAAACGAGATCAAGATATTGAGCACGACTTATAGCCTGCTCTTCCATGGCAACGCCACCCATGGAAATGTCCTTACCAATTTTGTTCACAAATGATTTTGTAAACCATTCTGCCAGTAACTGATCAGGAAGCTCAAGTTTAATGAGACGGCGCCTCCTTCGCCACTCATGGATATGATCCGATATATGAGTGCCTTTAATATGTTTGAAGGAAGTCAAAATCTCAGTCCTGGTATCATAACGGATCGGTAACTGGTAATGTGTAAGGAAAGCCATAGCTAGGGTGTTTAAATTAGAGAAGAAACCTCGTGGAAATTCAATATACTACTTCGCAGCAGAACCGGTAAGGGTTCGTTGAAAAAGACGTAAACGAATAGAGTCATCCATCAATGAATTGGATGAACACCATAGGTGAAAATTCATAACGTGATTGTTCAGGTCCTCTCCCATCTTGTCGTCGAATTTAGGAATGTCCGATGGAAGTTTGGCTGGAATAACAGGCCATTGGGGAGAGTGACGAATAGGATCACTTAGAATCCTAGATAAATATGGCAAATCCAAAGTAGCAAGAAAAGGTAACTGTCGATTCACCTGCAGGTACTAGTGGCTTTGGGGTGGAAGCCCTATTGGTAAACCAGTAGGACCATAAGCAGTCTGCCCATAATGGGAAGACCCAGGAAGATTCAGTGGTGGTTGGAGAGGATAGTAGTTCCAGGGATTGTAACCTTGAGTTTGAGCAGGGACCTGAGTTTGAGCATTCTGACCTGGACCCCAAATAGGATTGGGTATACATGGATATGGTTGGCCTATAGTAGGGACAGGAAACTGCTGCCCCCCAGTCGTTTGAGGAGGATTTTGTATCATCTGATTCCAATACTGGGCCAAAGAAGGAGGTATATTTTGTCCAAAATGTGGGGTTGGTCCCCCTATCGTAGGTGGAGTTCCAACAGAAATTTGTGTCCCAATCACAGGTTGTGTAGTAATTGGAATGTGTCCAGTAATAGGAAGTTGAATCGTACCACCTTGTCCACCAATGAGAACCTGCAAATTTGGTGTAATGGATGGGATAGTGCTACTAGGAATAGGATTTCTAGAAGGAAATTGTGGGAGTGTCGGAATAAAATTGGGAATAGGGTGCCTAGGAAAAGAAGGACCACCTAGAGAACCGGATGGAGTTTGCGGAGGTGTTGGAACAGAAGCATTCAACAAAGAATTCAATGCATGGTATCCGGGTGGTAGAGTCGGAGTGACATTGGGCGTTCGTTGTGTGTTTATAGGAGCAAGACCAATTGCAGTGAACCCGGTTGGGACACTCGTAGTATTCGTGAGATGGGCCATTTCGGCAGGGACAGTAAAGTGATAAGTGGTAGTCAACGGTATAGTCTCTGTCTTAGAAAACACTAGAGGGTTGATTTCGGAGACAACAGGCGAACCAGGACCAAAAAGGGTCCTTCGAAAATCACCTGCAGACCAAAAAGGATCTTGGCCTTCTATGCCGGGAAAAGGCCCAACGGGTGATCCAGAAGAAGTAACAACTAATTCTCTGGAAGAATTTTGTCATCTAAAAGGGTGTTGAGAATCACTAGGAAGTCGAAAATCCTCTCGAGTATTTGTAATTTGAAAACGTTCGAGAGAGTCAGTTCATTCCACTTGTGGTGTGGTGACGACTGTGGCTTCACTCGGCCCAGGAGAGCCCTCCAGTGTTCCTGTAGGAAAGGGTTGAGAAAAATCCAAATGCTCTGGAGATAAACCTTGCATTCTACGTGAATGATGTGGAGGATCTATTGTAAACGAGTGACAAACTTTGCAAATAAAAATCCTATGGTCAACTTCAAGAAACAAACAACACGCGCTAGTAAACAAAACCTAGGAAGCAATCATCAGGCAAACAAGACCTTCTAATTTTGAATCCACTAGTTGGTGATGAAATCCAACGTCGCAACAATGAGACGAGAAGGGGCGGGGCTAGGGTGGAAAAGTTACGCTGACGACCTGCTTAACGGACTTACACCCTAGTGCAAGCTCCCACACATAATCGTGGGTATACCCTCCAAGGAGCCCGAGTGAGTTTGGTCAACACCAATTCCAAGTACTGTGAAGACTTTCCCCTCCACAGTCACCTTGGGTAAGAACCTAGAAAGATAGACCACTAAGGTCACCACCAACAACAATAAATCCTGGGGGAACAATCGACAGTCCGATCCACACGCAAGGGCAGGGTATCTAGCCCACAATCAACTCAAAAGGCTTCCACTCATCATTGTCGGTATACCTCCGAGTGATCCCCGTAATACATGCAATCTCTACACTGATATCAACAAAGCAGGGTGAGTAACTCGGCCAATATCAATGTGACCTAGTGTTTGACCCTTGTGTGAGAAGGGCTTCCCAAGACAAGATGTTGCAAATGGAATTTAACACTCCCTAACACAAGATGTTATTGTGTGTTTTGTGCTTTTGGAGAGTGTATCTCTCTTCCTACTCCAAAGCGCTAGCCTAGCTAAATGTTGGTGTAAAAGGGCCCTAGAAAAGAGTTACTAGGTAAATTTTATGATTACACAGTGTTATTAAGAGTTGTTGTTTACTCAAAGGTAATGGAAATGAAACTTATGTTGTATGACTCTAACCCAACAATGCAAGGATAATAATGAAAAAGACAACTTTTCATTCAATGAATCCTATGTATGGGAAAGAGAGAAAATTTTCCAGATCAACCTTGAACTACAATGCAAAATTTCCTTTGAAATGCAAATGCAAACAATCACTTATCAAATGACAACTCTCTATGTGTCTTTTTCAAATACTTCAACAATCTCAATAATTTGATTTTCAATGTTTTCTAAAACGAAAAGAATTTTTTGAAAGAAAAACTTTTTGTTCACTTTTCAAAAAGGACCCACACTATGACAGTGAGAGTACTAAAGATCAAAAGCCAAATGAACAAGCAATGACAAACTCAATCAACTCTTTCAATGAAATCAAAAATAAAGAGCAAACCAAAGTAGTCTTCTCAAATGAAAAAGAAAATGATCTTTCAAACCAATAAGCAAATGAGAAAAACCAAGCACTCAACTTTCAACCAATTACTGGTTCTTAACTAATCAAACACACTCAGATTCTCAAGTCAGAGAGAATGGTTTTGCCAAGAAAAGTCAAGAAACGAAAGTCAAGCCAAAAATGACAAGAAAAGCCTTGAAAATCCAAAGACTATTCGTGCATACAAACAAAGACAAGAAATATATCAATCAATGGTACAAGAAACTCATAAGAGGCAATCAAATTGATCTGGGCAGTGAGAAATACCAAAACTCAAATCCAAATTTTGAAAAATGATGTTCGCAAGCAGGTAATATAACACAGTGCGAGAATCACTGATTCTCGCAGGTGACCCTCGAGCAGGGTGCGAGAACCTCGCACTGAAACCTAAAGGCAGAGTGCGAACTCTACCAATTCTCACAGGCTGCAATGAAGTACAGTGTGAGAATTCCTGAACATAATCAAAAATTTGTAAAATGAAGAAAAATTTAAAAAGGCTTCTGGACCCAGAGGGTCTATCAAGATATCCTGAAGACTCGGAGACTGATAGGACAGGAAAAAAGTGAAACCGGAGCAAATGGCCACAGAAAAATTCTAAAAGCAACAAATAAAATGGGATTGTTCCCCAGTGGAGTCGGCAATTTTGTTATTGGATAAATCCGTAAGTGCGGACACAAACCGATCTCCCTAGATCCACCTGGATCTAAAACAAAGCAAGACAGAACATGACTCTTTCCCTAGATTTTGACCATTGAATTAAATAAGAGGCAAGAACAAATGACATACCTTATAATCACTTCCTATGGTCTCTGTTTCTCTTGCTTCGCTCCAGTTCTCTTGTTCATCCAAGACCAAGACAACACAAACCAACCAAAGTGAATAAAGCACGATCTATTCAACAGTCAATCTATGTATATGATCAAGGAATTATACAATAAAGTGGAAATAGCTTTATGGGAAAGGGACATATTACTGTATCATATTAATGGAAAGTAAAGATTACAACCTGAGCCTTGATGTCGCAAACTTCCTTTCGATGGCCCTTGGCTCTGACACACACACTTGCTCACTTGCATGAAGAAGATCAACCCCTTTGGATAAACTTGCTGGAGTTTCTAAGTTGTTGTAGCTTCAGTCCTTCACACAATTCTTTCACTAATTCTCCAATGAATCTTGCTTAACCTTGCTTGTTTACTTAACCTTTTCCATGAGAATTCCCTCAATATATAAGAGAGAATGAATTAGTTACTTGGATAAGAATGATCCAAAAATATTAGGGAATCCAATACTAGGGGCCTATGGGCCTATAGAAACACTTGCAAGAAATTAACAATGCAGACCCCTTTCAAGTTGGTTTATGGTCTTGAAGTTGTTGTCCCGATGGAATATTTGGTACCAAGCTTAAGGATTTTTGTGTTTACAGACATGGATGATACTGCATTGTTCGCGAGAGGCTTGCACAGTTGGTTGACCTGGAATAATACATATGCATTGTTGGGTTCCATCAGCAAGTTCAGAAGGAAAGAGAGAAGGCCTATCATGACAAGAACATCAAGAAGAAGGCATTCAAGCAAGGTGACTTAGTGCTGGTGTATGACAGTAAATTTATAAAACACCTTGGGAAGTTCAGAACGCATTGGCTAGGACCATATGAGATCGCCTATGTTACAGAAGGAGGAGTTGCGCAGCTGAAGACATTGAATGGAAAATGGAAGGAAGGATTGGTGAATGGAAGTCGGTTGAAGTTGTTCTATGACAACTAGTTTCTTCGCAACTCTCAGTAGTAGCAAGGAGAAAAGGATCTAGGTACCAGGTGTAGATGGAACTGGGTACCAGACACAAAAAATATAGTCTACACAAGAAGGGAGAGGAGGCACAAAGTAAAACGAAAAGGCTACACTGCACAATCCAAGCCGAAGAAAAATAGAGGAACCAGATCCGAAGTGCCTCGGGACGATTCAAAGGTGAGTGTTTGGGGCATGTTGGCCCTTGGTTATGGAAGGAAGTGAAGTACAATGAAGAAAAGGTAAAAAGTGAGCTTCGCGAGAGACACAATGACTGTCACTAGTTCAAAGTGAGAAAAAGAATAGAAAAGATGGAGTGAAGTGTGGAAAAGAAATCCGTTGGACGAGGAGATCGAGGATGACAGATCAAAAAGGAAGATGGATTGAGGAAAACTTAGAAAGTCAGAAAATCCACTGTTGGATGCTTTGGAACACAACGCGAGAAGGAAGGGAAGGCAAGCTGGTGAAGCCCGAAAAAAGTAGGTCAAGTTGACCTAGGGTTTTAGACACCTATGATTTTGGTATCTAGGGTTTTGGCACTTAGGTTTCGGTCTAAGGCTATCAGTGAGGTCTTGTAATGTATAAATAAAGGTCAATAGGACCTGGGTCAGGTTAGTCATTGAGTATTGATACAATATTTTTGTTGATTCAGCTCTATTGTGGGAGAGATTATTGTATTGAGAGAGAGAAGTGTTGAAAGAGAGAACCTTCTAGTATTGTAATATATTTAGATGTGTGCGGAGATCAGGTCCTGCAGCTAGGTGCACAAGAGAGGGGAGAGAAAGATAGAGAAGAAAGAAGATCTGCTAGTTGAGAACGCAAACAAGAACTATATGTTTTACCTTAATAAATCATAAGCACATTTATGTGGACGTATCCCTAGAGGGAGGGTGAACCACGTATATCTTGCGTTGTGTATTTGTGATTGATGATTTGATCTCTGTTGTGGTTATCTTGTTATTTATATTGTTGTGTTAGATCAGATCTATAACTGCACATGATAGATCTAGCTTGATAAGTGATAGGTGCATATTGTGTTGTTGTTCCACTATGTCCACTTGATATTCCCATGGTTGTAGACATCTTTGTCATGCAACCCCCTCATAGCTTCTTAGGCTGAGACTGTATCTGCTTCATAGGTGTTTCCGAAAGGGCCAGTAGCTAGGGCTTGTTGGTGTACTCTTGGAGTCAACCTCAGGTCTACCCCTGTGCCAACAACCTATGAAGCAGATGAAGTCTCACCTGAGGTAGAGGCAAGGGTGGTTGCAGGACTCATATGTCTGCAACCTAGCTGGGACATAGATCTATGATTACAATACCTTAACAGAGAATTTAGTAGTTATCATTCCTTAGTATCTAGCCTTTGTTTACAGTGCAAATAAACCCCAATTATAGAGCAACACAGTATTCAACAATATCTAACACATTCAAGCACTAAGCACATCAAAATAGACCAGATCTGGTACTCATTCACATCACCAAGAACTAATTTATCATATCAGATACATCTAAACATACGTTATTGTGCTAAGGATAAATCATATGAGCAATAAAACAACCATAATGCACAAAGAAACCATAACAAAGGATATACATTGTTTACCCCTAGCCTGGGGCTATGTCCACCAACTCTCCCCACCAAATCCTCCTTCCTCGAACTAGGTTACAGAACAAAACCATCTTACAATCTACACAAACTTCTTACATACACTTGCACTTAGCTCTTCCAGTGTCCAACACAACATGCACAAAGATTTCATAACTATCACTTGCACTTAGCACAACATCACACATGTGCACATATTGTATCCTCTTGCATTTCCTAGACATCTATTTATACATTATAAAAGGTCCTAGACATGGGTAAACCCATGGGACGACATCCCCATACATGTTACATAAGCCCAAAACCCAAAAATCCCTAAAAGGGGGCCGAGATCCCAAGATCTCCGCTTTGACTTGCACTCTGCCTTCGACATCCTGTCGAAGTCCCAAAAAGGGGTCAAAAGTGACCAAGGATATTTAAAACTTGGTCAAGGGCCAACAACAAAAAAACACTATCTAAGTTAGTACTTTTTCAAAACTATCAAAACTAAAACAACTAATCTATCAAAGCTACAAATAAACCTATCTAAATTATTACCAAAACTAAAGAAATTAATCTCTCAAGACTTCAAATGAACCTATCTAAATTAGTACCCTGTAGAGTAACTTATAGCTAGGAAGAAAAATACATAACACTATACCAGCTCCTACAACCTACAAACAAGATATAATCATTAACACACAACCATGGGAATCCCTCTTGTTATAACCCTAATTTGCACCAGACATGCTTACCTGGCATCAGGCCATCTCATATTCCTTCTTTCCCAAGCTAGTACTAAACAACTCTTCTTAAAAACACCATTTTTAAAGGCACACACACCTTGATCCACTACAGCCCACGTATACACTCTAGCTGACCCACTACAGCCCATGTGTACACACTAGCTAGCCCATTACAGCCCGTGTGTACCTACAAAAGCATGAAAAATGGAAAGTTGTTGACAGAACACACAGTTTTGGGTAAGTTAAATAAACCTTTTAGAAATGCATGGCCAGTCACTTGACTAAATACCTATCTCCTTCTAGCCTATAAAAGAAGGGTTAGGGGTCCCATTTGAAAGGAGGAAAATCATAGTAAAGAAACTCTACCCGAATTATCATTCCCCTAGCCTCAACCTTTTGCAACTATTGTATGAAGAGAAGCATATATAGAAGAAGTTGGAGCACAGTTGAAGAGGAGCCCAGGATCAGATTCGAGGAGCAGTGTCGACCACATATTGTAAAGTTTACTCTTGTGCAAATTAATACAAAAAGGAATACTTTTTTCATCCCGCCATATCATGTGTTCAAATTGTGTATTTATTTTATGATATTGTCACATCTAACCCATCAATTAGTATATGAAATGCATGTTCGCAGCTCTCTGTTTGTCCATGTGTGAATGCAGGTCAACTTTGGGAGGAGGCTTGCAGTCAAGGAGTGAGTGAAAGTGAAGGGATCGACATCAAACAAAGGATTTAAGGTAGAGTTACCTAATCTTGTTTGCACCTTTGTATTGCATGAATGTGGGGTTCTGTGTTGGGAGAATAGAAAAAAGTAGAGGCCTTTAAATGGTCATTTTTTGCATGCATGATTAAACCCTTAGTGCTAGTCCATAGGAGGGATTTCCCACCCACAACACCTCTATGATATACACATTTCAGAAAGAAATCTACAATTAAGAGAAAGTGTATAGGAAGATGAATTAGATAAGCAATCTACAATTAAAACATATACACAACAAGCAATTGAAATTGAGAAATTCATACAGTAAAGAGATAATTTCGAAATATAAGTAAGGCAAAAAGATAAATGTAAATATGTACTGATATACACAATCACCCAGAACACTGGTCACCCCCTAGTAGGTCGTGGCAACTCTTCAACAGGAAATTGCAATAAAAAAACTAATGCTACATTGTCATTAATTATAAAAACAGAGTATATGAAAAAAATGGTGATAATGTCTATATCAAATAACAAAATTCATATTCTAGGCATGTAACAGTCAGTGATATTTATAGGTGATTACAAATCTTGAGAGGTCAACCACTGGAAGAGTCAACCCTCTCCAAAAACAATAAATTCATTAAATGTGTTCTAACAAAAACATCTTCTAACAATCTTGTGTGCCACTCAACAGTCGTTGAAACTGCTGAATCTGAGGTGTGTCAAGATATATAGCTGGAGGGAATGTGGGGGCATAAAACCCAAATCTCTGATTCGTCCATCAAAGGCCTCCAATATACCAACCGCCAAATCCTATGTGCTCTGAGTGTCGGATGGAGTGTCGGATCACGTGTCGGATCAACTGTTGAATGAAGCGTCGGATGAGGTACTCAATGGAGGATAGGATCATGATTCCTCCTTGTTGCAAACCAAATATAAAGTTATACCTTTATAAACATGAAACTGAGATGAATTGATCACAAAATCATTGCAAAAACGACAATTATACATACTTGGTGCGAATTCATGGTGAATTGATATATAAATCTTTGAGAATACCTTCAAAATAGTTAAATGAGAGCATATCATATATAATATTGCATGCAAAAAGGATTTGGCCATCAAAACAAAATAATCAAAACACGAACCCAACATATTGCTTGCAAGGGTTATTCTGTAGGTACCCTGAATCAGATTGGGATCGAACAACACACACTTTATGGACGATTTTCTCACCTAAGTAATCTAATTGACTATGTTGTGAATTGCATGAGGGTCCTTATAATTTATTTTGTTACCCCCAATATATTATTCAGGAGTCTCATCCCCTCCTGGGAGAGGCATACCTTCTTTAGTTTGGGACATCCCTTTTATCCATCTCCTCTTGTTTGAATTCTTTGGCTTCTAGTTTTATTTAGGAGTGTGATATTTGTATATTAGTTGGCCTTAGGATTTTATTTGCATCATGATTTTTGAGTCATCTTGGAGTGAGACTAGCCTCCTCACCGGTCTCTTCATCTCTTGAATCAATTACCACAATTTAGTTTGATACTGAACCACCTCCTAAAAGGTGTAGAATTAAAAAATGTTGTACGAAAATCTCCACTGCTTCATCTCACGATCATCCTATTATGAGTAGTTTTTCAACTCCAATGTTTGTTATGGTTGGTGGATCCCCCATGACTCCCTTAGTTAGCGCTACCCGGTCCATGAGTTCAACTCAGTCCATGGGGACATATCCTTTTATATTTTTGAATGGTATTACTTTGTCATCATCGATATTCGTTCTCCCTGGAACCTTTTTTATGGATAATCCTTGTTATAGTACTCAGTCGAGGCCTCTGGCCTCTAATCCTTTCTATTTTGGTAGGTCAAATATGACTTCATACATATTGTCCTCCTTTCTGACACCTAATGTCAATGCTAGTTTTGGGTTGGGGGTACATCTCCTCCTTGTAATCATTTCCCGATTGGTGAGGGGGAATATCCCTCAGTCATTTCCTAAAATGGGGTGTTGGAATCCTCCCTCCTATGGACCCAATCCTCCTCCAACCTCTAATATTACATCAAGGTGGAACCCATTCTCTAATATGGGAAACCCCCTGCATGGATTTCCATCATTAGGGGGAAATTGATATCCTCACATGGATAATCCATATCATATCACTTTATCCTCATAAGATTTCCCATCTGGGATGATACCTTGACATCCTTTCATATCAAAACCTCTACAATTCATGTTGAATACCAACAACTAGCCAATGCAAGTCACGTTGGGGGAACGACTCTAGTCATTTCTAATCACACTGGGAAAACATCACCATCCTCTGTAAGTCATGTTGGATATCAGCTACTATCTTCTACAAGTCATGCTAGGAGCATGTCACTGGCCACTGCAAGTTATGCTGGGGGAATTGATATGATTGAGAATCTTAGATGTATAGGACGTAAGCCCAAGTTCCTTTGTATAATTTTCAAAGGAGGTCACCCAACTCATTTTTTCCCTACTATTTCCATTGTACAAGAAGCATGGTCCTTTTCTAATGGCCCTTTGGGTTCTGAGACATCTTAGGTTTCCCAAAAATCTAATCCATCTTTGACTGTTGAAGCGGTCATGACAATGCAATATTGAGTTCACACCACTATTGTTTTGAGGGGTGATGCATCTCTTGACCATGTTGTTTCACATATTTTTCAACCAGCAGTTGAGGAAGTGTCCATGGCAATGCAATATTCGGTTGATCCCACTCTTCTCTTGGAGAGTGAAAAGTCTAAGGAAGTTAGATCGTTGATGCAATCTTCAACCAATCCCACTCTTTCTTTAGGGAGTGATGCATATTTCGACCATGTCATTGGCATTTCTAGTTTAATACCTTTTGAACAAGAGAGAATTCTACTCTCTCTGAGTATGCTCCCTCCAATTCCTAGGATGGTTTCTTTTGATTGGAAGGATATTGTAGAGCCTTTCCTTCCTTCTTCTACACCCTTCCAGATAATGGTTGGAGTTAATAAAATAGGCATTCTTCGATGTATTTTAGATGAAGGATCCTCTACAAGTATTTTATCCTCCTTGGATTGGAAATATTTGGGTTCTCCCAAGCTTGTGTCAACCACCAGTGAGTTGTTGGCTTTTGATAGAAGACCTACATGGGAGCCCTGTCCTCCCCCATGGGCCCTAGTAATTTGGTGTTTCCTCTTGAGTATGATCTTGTTGTTTGTGAGACCTCGACCCATGGTATTGGTGAGTTGTCAATCCCCAGTTTCATGGATGTTGAGTTTCCTTCAGATGAGGTTATCCATGAAGCTATGGTTTTTTATTTTCGACCTCTTCCTGAACGGGAAACTTTACAAGTTGATTACCAAAAAACCCCTTGGCATTGGCCTAGCAATAGGCCCTACCTAGAGAACTATTATGCATAAGTTGTAAGGCTATGAGGTCCTATGTACATATTGTACTTTTAGGTTTTATTGATTTCAAGTTTTGTATCCCTTAACACATGTTTTATCAGAGGTTTCTATATTAGACTTATTAAATTATGGGTTAATATTTTTGGTATTATATAGAGGACTTTGGAGACATTTTCTTTGGTGTGTTTCTTTTTTTTGTTCTATTCTAACAGGTCATGATCTTGAAAATGGAATATAGGTTATATTTTCCCCTCCATACATTTTTTCATTATCCATTTCTTGTATCATTTTGCCTTAGGATAAACCCCACTGAGTTGTGACACAAAACCTTCTCTGTTGTTTAGAAGTGTTGGAATTCATGTGGTAGAGCCTACCTTCCATGGGAATCCTATCTTATCTCCCCTTTTCATTTTGGTGCCCACACTATAATTTTTTTATTAGGCTTGAAATTCCCTTATATCCCCGCTATAACATTACATTTTAACCTCGTTACTCTTACTCAATCTCATTTTGACCACTACCTATGGGATTCCCTTCAAGTCTTAGTTAAGATATTTTTCGACTCCTGAAAAAATGAAAATATTGTCGAGTGAACTTATCTCTTGCACACTCATTAAATAGATTTAAAATGATGTATATTCTGGTATAATTTTAACCATTTTCTGGATCAAATAGACTACTTATGAAAAAGGAATACTCTGGTCACCATTTGCTGAAAGAATTCTCTTGGATATTATTTTATACTTTTTTGGGCCTAGGGGACTAAATATACGAAAAAGGACACTTTGAAGTTAAGTTATAATTGTATCCCATTATCCTGATTACATTTTTTAGCCTAATTTTGGCTCATAATTTATCATTATAAGTCATTTTCCCCCCATCAATTCTCAGCATTATCCAAGCAGTGCCTTCTATAAATCCTTTGCAACTTGGAAAAACTTTACCCATAGAGGAAACATCCCCCTGAGTGTCAATGTCCTACATGCACTTCCCTGCATTGATCATAAGTACATTCCACTTTTGGAACTAATTTCTTACTCACGACACTCGCTTCCTCTCTTTTATCATAGAATCTCTTTAACTATGGAGAAAAAAAGACAGGTGAGAAAAGACTATTTTCTCCTATCGGCAGTAGTCATGTCGCCTTTGAATAGAGAACCAATTGTTGAGTCCATCCAAGGTTTGGGTTTAGCATGGCCTTAGGAAGTTGGGATCATTAATTAGAGTCTACTCCTCTTACTGGTTACTCTTCCAGTCCCTATGGAGAGTTTTTCGATGCCTCCTATGTCACAAGTATTTGTCAATAATTCTATGTTGCCTGATTTATTCATCTATATCATTATTTTGTTAAAAGGAATTCTAAGCATGTGTCATCCATTCCTCAGAACTCTTGACTTTGTGTGTCGTACATCCCCTTACAAGTGAACTTAAGAATCACTTGAATTTGTTGTCCTACCTTGCACCCTGGGCCTACTTTCATCATTTGGAGGTTACCTTGAACCCAATGGATGGCATATCTCCATTGGTCACTGACTGGGGGAATTTTCCTTATGTTCAACGCTAAGAAATCTATTCACACATTGATATTTGTGCATTGTATTGGATTCCATTAGACCCTATTGGTGGTTTCCTCACTTTTGTTGTCAGTTTTCATTATTGTCTACTAGTCAAAGGGTCTCTTTCATGTACTACTTGCATCTAGTGCTCATGAGAGATGCACATGGTTGTTGGTTCTGAACATCATATTCATTTGGGCTCTTCCTAAACATCAATATATTGATTTGCACCTTGTGTTGGATGATGAGAGATGCCTTAATGCTCTCCTTTCAGTGGGTCTCCTTCCATCGAATTCAACTAATCTATTATGGAATCAATATATAGAGTTATATGAGTACCTAGAGGCTTGTAGTCATCAATGGCATGTTCTCTCACCAACAACAGTTGGGAATACAACAATGTCTCCTGATCGATGGATTCTTCAAGTGTTTGACCTCAACACCTCTATTCACACTTGTAGAATGTACTTGGTGCCTTGACACCTATTTTCATTATGGGTGGGTTGTCTCACGTTTGTTAACAATATACCTCATTGATCAGTAATCAAATGAAGTCTTATTGTGTTTGACTTCAACTCCTTTATTCGCATGATGTATGCTAGCACCTTAAGTGGATAGTGTCAAAGACCTCCAATTCACAGTAGTAGGATCACATATCTATTGTTTTCTTGCATCGGAATAGTACCTATATGAGTTCAGTGATCATGGAAGATCATATTATACTCCATTGTAGACAAATATCTTTAGTTTATTTTGAGACTGGACTCCATTGTGTCTTGTTCGTCACTATGACATCCTATGGCGTATTTCCACTATTTTTTTCCTATTCGTGGACATGAACAACTATTTTTTATATATCCACATGGATCTGTAGTGTAATCAATATTGGCATCCATGTGTACAGAGTCAATATAAATTGTAATATTTTCATGATTAACTAGTTCTTCTAGATCGGTCCTCACTACTCCACCTTTGGGAATTATAATGTATTTGGGCCATCGTGATTACTCATTAGACCTCACACATTAGGGGGCATCTATTATAGAATTTTTTCCACACTCCATGAATCTTGATTTGATGGCCTTCCCTTTTTCCTCTACAGACTCAAGTTCCCCTTTTTGTTCACTCTATATTAAAATTTAAAAGTTTTTACATATATGCGGGCCCCAGTTACACAACTTGTGTATACATAAGTTTCTCCATTGCATCCCGCATACATCAGGGTTTAAGCTCAAAAATTAAAAAATATGTCAGTTTTCCATGCCAAGTCACAAGATCCATGATCATTGACCTTCCATATACTAGAAACGCTTTGAATCGACCCTTCAAGTCCATTTGAAGGCTATAAATTGATCCATTTACAAGCTTTTACAGAATAGAAGATTGAGAGAAAAGAAACTCTGGATAAATTTCACTTCATATTGAGTCTGAATCCCTTTGTCCTTGAAAGTATGAACTTATTTTGTTCATCCCTGAAGCTCTTCCTATCTTGAGAAGGAGGAACTCAATTACTCCTACTACTTGTGAGATTTCCTTGGTGGAGGATTGAAGTGGTGAAGGCCCTGTTGGAGGGACTTAGTTTCTCGGTTCTGATATGTTTCATTGTAGAAGTTTGTCACCTATGTACTTATGTTGATTATATTAATAGAAATACTCTTTTATCATCCAATTATATGTTGCAAATATTTACATTCCTTTCCATGGGTGTATTTGTTATACATGTTAATGGATTATGCTAGTTTATATGCTAACATTATATATAATCTCTATATTCTTGTATATCTTAGTTGTTGAGGACAAGTTGCAGGCATCAATATTTTGGTCATGATCTCAATTGTGGTCTTCTTTAGACATTCAGATGAGGTAGGATCTTCACCTTCTCTTGTTAGTATTTCTATTTATCTAGCATACTTAGTTTAGAGTTGATTTATGGGTGTCATTCCATCTATTTTGGTTTACCCCTTGTTAATATTATGGTAGCTTTGGGAGGTATGAATCTCTATTGTGACCTATGATGAGATTAGAATATTCTGGAAGGAAGCAAAGAAGTAAAGGAAACCCTAGACGAGATGTCGACTGTAGAAATATAATTAATATGAATTAATTAGTACCCAGAAGGAGAAGTCAGCCCCAATAAGTCTGCCAAAACCACTATAAATACAGGGTGTCAGTTCTCATTATTCACATTCTCAGAACTGCAGAGAGCTAGTTGTGCACACTGCAGTAGGTAGTTTTGTGTGCAAGTTTCTAGGGAAGGTGTTGCTCCAGTTTCTGGGTGGGACTATCTAATCATCTTTGGTTTCTATTCTTGCTTGGTGCATTAGCCTTGCTTGGATATTTATTGCTACCAGTATTCTTCTCTATAAAGGTCAAGGTGCTCAGAGGGTGGCTTTGGCCTATGGTTGGGTGACAAGGGTATTGTTAATGGTAAAACGAGCACAATATTTCATATTCTAACAGGTTGTGGGCCCACACCTCCTTCATTCAGTCTAAACGTTGGAAGGAAACATAGCCGATAGGATATTGAGCTCGCTGAGGAACTACCACTAGGGTTACTAGCAGAAGAAACTTCGAAAGACACTGTCACTAGGGTTACTAGGAGAAGCAGTTACAGAAAACCCAAATCTCAGATCTGACACCTTGCGATGGAGCATCTCGCTCAAAAAGAATATATTCAGATGCGCCCTGAATGAGAGCACCTCTTGGCTCTCTCAGAAGATAGCAATGACAAAATTGAAGTTTTGGATCAAGGCATGACTAGTTACCAGTCAACCGAAGACATGAGTGAAACGATCAGTCTTTCACACTACTTAGCACTTACTGGAACGATTGAAGATGACATGTGGATAATCGATAGTGGATATTCTAGGAACATGACGGGAGATCAAGCCAGACTCTCAAATCTAAATGAGAAGAAGACCTCATACAAGGTAGATCTTGGAGACAAAACCACTTACCCCATGGAAGGATTTGGACAAGCCTCCATCAAAATGAAAATAGGTAACTATGTTCACTTAAGCAATGTTTTATATGTACCTGGTTTAGAAAATAATCTTGTATCGATATCTTGCCTAGAAGACAAAGGAAACAAAATAGATTTTGTGGATGTAAAAGTGTTATCATGGCATAAAGACTCCAGCATAGAGAATGCTAGGGTTATTGGAAGTCATGAAGGAAATCTGTATATACTACTAGAACAAAATGAAGAAGCTCTTGTACATAATGAATTCAACCCCAATGAGCTTTGGCACAGAAGGTACGCTCACATTAACTATCAAGATTTACTCTTTCTCAAAAGGATGGTTGAAGGAATAGCAGAATTGTATTCTATAGATGAAGGAATCTAGAAAGGATGTGCTCTTGGGAAGACTATCAAGAAACCATTCCCAAGCAGCAACAACATATCTAAGGAGATTCTAGATCTGATACACTTAGATGTTTGCAACCAGATGCCAGTAAAATCTCTAGGAGGATATTATTACTACATAATCTTCATAGATGACTATTCAAGAAAGACTTGGTTATATCTACTCAAGACAAAAGACGAAGTATTCAACAAGTTTCAAGAGTTCAAAGAAGAAATAGAAAATCTCACGAATAAGAAGATCAATATGCTAAGAACCGATAATGGTGGAGAATACACATCAAAGGAATTCATTGCATTCTACAAATCGGCAAGGATTAGGAGGGAGATGATTATTCCGCATAATCCTCAACAAAATGGTCTAGCAGAAAGAAAGAATAGATCCATTGAAGAAACCTTAAAATTCTTATGATCAAGGTCTATCCATGTTCTTATGGGGAGAAGCACCAATGAAAACAATATATGTGCATAACATCATATAATGAAGGACATGACACCAGAAGAATCCTTCTTAGGTAAGAAACCCAAGGTGGAAAACCTAAGAATATTTGGATGTCCTATTTACTCTCACATTCCCAAAGACAAGAGGAATAAACTAGAACCTTCATGAAAGAAAGGGATATTTGTGGGATACAGTGATTCATCCAAAGATTATAGAATATATATTCCAGAACAACACAAGATCGAAGTCAGCAGAGACGTAAAATTCAATGAGAAGATGGCCTTCAAGAAATCCATAGAAGAAAATATAGAAGAAGAAGAGATTGAAGAACTTAGCGAAGAAAGCACAGAAAATGTAAATGACAAAAAGGAACTACTTGATCGTCCTATGGACCCATGTGAAAACATTGATTCAGATATCATACCTAAGACCAAGAAAAGACTATCTTGGATTGAATCTACCTTACAAGATGCAGAAATATTCAAGGTTCCAGAAGGAACATTCAGAAAGAGTAAAAGACCTAAAAGATTCTCAAGTTATGCAACATACATGACAAAGCTTCTAGATGAAGAACCTACCACATTTGAAGAAGCAACTCAAAAGGGACAATGGAAAGAATCTATGATGGAAGAACATCAATCCATTATGAAAAATGAGGTATGGAAAATCGTACCAAGACCTAAAGAAAAATCGGTGGTAACTCAAAATGGGTGTACAAGATCAAACATGCAGCAGACAGAAGTGTGGATAAATACAAGGCAAGATTCGTAGCCAGAGGGTTCTCCCAGAAGGAGGGAGAATATTATGATGAAACCTTTTCTCTGGTGGCTAGATATACTTCCATTAGAGCTATCATATCTCTTGCCACTTCCATGGGATGGAACTTACAGCAGATGGATGTAAAGACAGCCTTCCTGAATGGAGCAATTGAAGAAGAAATATATATTGAACAACCTCAAGGGTTTGAGGTAAATTCCAAAGACACTCACATTTTCATATTAAATAAATATCTATATGGACTCAAGCAAGCTCCAAGATCTTAGTATACCAGAATGGACAACTATCTAACAAGACTTGATTTCTCCAAGAGTCATGCAGATCCAAACCTTTATTACAAAGTCATGGACAATGCACCTATGATTCTACTATTATATATTGATGATCTATTCATAACAAGTGAAGAGTCTCTTATTATCCAGTGCAAGAAGGAATTAGCTTCTTAATTTGATATCAAAGATCTAAGTCTCATGCATTATTCCTTGGGACTATAATTATGGCAGAGGCATGGTGAATTATTCCTTGGACAAGGAAAGTATGCAATAAAGATCCTTCAGAAATTTGGAATGATGGATTGTAAGTCCATGGACACTCCTATGAATGTAGATATAAGAAAAGTGAAAGTTCTAGATTCTGATCCAGTAGATCCATCTCTATATCGACAATTAATTGGGCCATTGATGTATTTAGTAAATACTTGACCAAACATCTGCTTTGTCGTGAATACACTAAGCCAGTTCTAGGTGGAACCAAGACATGAGAATTGGATAGCTGCAAAGCATGTATTAAGATATATTCATGGAACAATAAACTATGGTTTCATATATACTGCATCCATTGATATACAACTTCATGGATTCACAGACTCATATTGGGAAGAAAGTGCAGAAGAAAGAAAGGGCACTTCAGGTATGTGTTTCAGCTTGGTATCCTCTATGATATCTTGGGGCAACAGGAAACAAAAGTATGTCACACTCAGCACAGCAGAAGCAGAGTATATCACAACATGTGAAGCATGCACTGAAGCAATATGGTTAAGGAAGTTAATCTCTAATTTATTTGATCAGATTCCAGAATCAACCATAATACATTGTGATAATCATAGTTGTATAAGATTATCAGAACATCTCGTATTTCATGCAAGGTCAAAACACATTGAGATCAAATACTAATTTATTAAAGATAAAGTCCAGGAAGGAGAGGTAAAGCTCGAGTATATCCCCACTGACTAGTAGACAACATACATTCTAACAAAACCTCTATCCAGAATAAAGTTTGCATATTTCCGAGAGAAGATGGGGATCATGGAAATAACTCCCTTAGGTGAAACGGAAGACTCTCTAGGTTAGGAGGGAGCACTAAAATATTATTGAAAAATATTGTTGAAAAATATTATTGAAACATTTATCTTTGTGATTGAAAAATAGTCCAGATTGGACAGATTCTTTCCTGTTCGGAAAGAGGATTAAGATTTCTTACGAACAACGATTTCCCATTTTGGTTAACATGGGAAATGGTCCAGATTGTTGATGTATTATAGACAATGACTTCCCATTGTGGTTAACATGGGGAGTGGTCTAGGGAAGTCTCTCTTCTTGAGGGTTACTCAAGAAGATTGGCCCACCTCGCCAGACAATGATTTCTCATTGTGGTTAACATGAGGAATGCTCTGTTTTGGAGGTTGATACAGGACAATATTTTCCTCTTGTTGTTAATAGAGGAACTGGTCTAGATAGTCATTCCTTAGGGTTTATACATTCTCTCCAGGGTGCACTTTGATTAGTGTAGGAGGAATGGCCCAGGGTATGGAATGGTCCAGGCTCAGCAATTAGGGACGGGCATTCCTTAGGGTTTATACATTCTCTCCAAGGTGCACTTTGATTAGTGTAGGAATAATGGCCTAGGGTGGGGAATGGTACAGGTTCATAAGACAGGACAGTTATTCTTCCTTGCTTGAGAAGAATAGTCTAGATATATCATTGTTCTACTCTCATGGAAGATATTCTTTCATATCTCACAGACGTGAGTGAAAGATTGGCCCAAATGATTCATTCTATTTTAACAATATTTTTATGTGCAGGTTGGCATCAGATGATTGTTATGGAGACAACCTGTCTCTAGACAGTAGAGATATACTACTGTGGTGGATTTGTTCCACTGTTTGTGACTATGTGTCACGTTTTGAGTAGTTGCGTACTACCATGGATAAACATAGGTGTGTTCTATCAATTGATATTGTACCAGTTGTCATAGGAAATTATCTAGTTCAATAATAATGACAATGCTCGTGATACTACCAGTTAAATGGTCTATTTTTGCTCAAGAGCATACCTCCCTAGCTAGGAGGGAGTGTTAATATTATGGTATCTTCATGAGGTATGGACCTCTATTGTGACCTATGATGATATTAGAATATTCCAGAAGGAAGCAAATAAGTAAGGGAAACCCTAGACGAGATGTCGGCTGCAGAAATATAATTAATATCGATTAATTATTACCCAAAAGGAGAAGTTGACACCAATAAGTCTGCCAGAACCGATATAAATACAAGGCACCAGTTCTCATTATTCACATTCTCAAAATTGCAGAGATCCAGTTGTGCGCATTGCAGTTGGCAGTTTTGTGTGCAAGATTCTGGGGAAGGTGTTGTGCTAGTTTCTAGGTGGGACTATCTGATCAGCTTTGGTTTCTATTCTTGCTTGGTGCATTATCCTTGCTTGGCTATTGATTTCTACCAGTATTCTTCTCTGTCAAGGTCAAGGTGCTTGGAGGGTGGCTTCGGGCTATGGTTGGGTGACAAGGGTATTGTCAATGGTAAAACGAGCACAATCTTTCATATTATAACACCCCTTTCCATAGATATTTTCCTCGTAACAAGGATTAACTGAGGTAATTTCGTTTGTCAAGGAATTCGATCTGCAATAACTAAACAAAAAATGTTATTAGCATTAGATGTTTCACTAAGAGAAACCCTAGCGATATGGTGGGTAACCCACAAGGAAGGGATAGAGGATTGGAAACAATGCAAAAGGGTGATTGTTACACCTCAAAATTACTCACTTCAATAGTGTCGCAAGTGTCGTCATTACAAGTGTTGTAAGTGTTGCATCTTGGTCGTAAGTGTCACATCTTGACCACAAGTGTTGCAAGTGTCACAAACATCATACTTCCATATTTCATATGTCGTGCCTCTAACGACATCATAAAGACACTTAAGACACCTCAAAGACTAGTTTTGAAGAAGAGAAATTAGTTGACAGAGAGTACAAACCTTTTTCCACTGAAAGAACCACTAAAAAATGGATTTTGGAGAGGAGCGCTCCCCTACTCACTGTTAGGGAGTGCTAGCGCTCCCTGGGCCTCTTTGGGGGAGTGTTTGAGCGCTCTGTGCACCCTTTTGGGGGAGCGCTACCCTTTTCTGAGAGATCTTTGCGATAAGTTGAGGATTCTTCTCCTTCAGTTGAGGATCTTCCCTAAGATCATGCTTCACCATATATTCGAATCCAACCACCTTTAGGAATTGAGGGATTCTTGCAACACTTGTGGTTAAGATGCAACCCTTGAGGACAAGATGAAACACTTACAACACTTGTAATGATGACACTTGCGACACTATTGAAGTGAGTAATTTTTAGGTGTAACAGATATCATACTGCCATCTTTCCTATTTCATTCCTCTAAAGACATCACAAAGACACTTAATACACCTCAAAGACTAGTTTTCAAGAAGAGAAATCAATTGACAGGGAGTACAAACCTTTTCCAATGAAAGAACCAATAAAAAATGGATTTTGGAGAGGATCTCTCCCCTACCCATTGTCAGGGAGGGCTAGTGCTCCCTGAGCCTCTTTGGGGGAGTGTTTGAGCACTCTGTGCACCCTTTTTGGGGAGCGTTACCCTTTTTGAGTGAATTTGTGCTTTGTTGGAGGAAATCAGAGGACAATCCCCTCAATATCTAAAGGTAGTTGGGTTCGAATATTGGATCAAGGCATGATCTTAGGGAAGATCCTCAATTGAAGGAGAGGAATCCTCAACTTATCCCAAATATACCTCAAGTGGTTGGGCCTCTCCAAGGTTATATAAGGAGGCCTTCTCATGGTGAAAGGTACATGGAAGAGACTAGATATTGATACCAAAATTATGATCCTATAAGTGGTATGTACATGAAAAATATTGGAGGTATGAAACCTATGATATCATAGGAAACATACAGAAAATAGTGGAGATTACTTGAGCAAAGGCGTTGGACAAGGAGAACTGGAAAAAGTTGTTGCAGCTTCATCAAAGGATTGTAAGTACTTTTACTTGTTATCTTTAATAATCAATGCTTGGTCTGTTTCTTTCAAACTTATGCTTGTTCCATATGAGTTTGTCTGCAATATATGGATCTATATTTGAGCTAATCTCAGTAGAGTAGGAAGTCCATTGTATCTTTGTTTCTTATACAGGACCTATCAGGGAGCTTAGGATCGAAGCTCAGCCTGGACTTTGCAGGGACAAATGTCGGTAATAAGTTACATATCTTTCTTATTCTCCTTCGTATGTTAGCTTGATTAGATATAAAAGGATTTCAGATTCCATGTTAAGAACTTTTCTATCTTTTCCTTAGGATTCTAGAGACCAAGAGAGAATCCACTTGTGCGCACGGGGATTCACCTACAATAGTGATGCAGATAAGGTTTGGAACATAGAATATTATTCCCAAGTATACAGGCATGAGCAATCCAAAGGACCATGTGGCATGATGTATTACAACTTGAAGATAATTTCCAAAGAAGGAATGGACACAGAGGTTCATACATACGCTGGAGATAGTTCTTAGGAACTCATACTTAGATCTAGAAGTGCGTAGAGGAACATCGAACTAGGAGGATCTCATCCAAAACTTTAAGGTAAAATTTAATTTTGAAGTTGAGTCACCTTTAGTTGATGCAGTCTTACAAGTGATTAGAGGTAAAACATTTATGGAAGAAGGAAAAGTAGGAACAGTACCTACATGTAGTGTACACAGAGCGTCTGCAAGAATTCATGAATTGTTGGAATGTTATAACATTAACGAGGATGACAAAGAAGAAGAATACCCAAGAAATGTACATGTATCATAAATTGGAGGGGAGTTTGACATAGTAGGTCCAAAACTTGAATATGACACATACATGAATCCCTTAAGACTGTGAAAAGTGAAAATTGGCACGAAAGAGAAGCCAAAATTTGCAAACATTGGGGATTATTGAAATGATGAGACCATGGAAAATATCACATACCTATTGCACAAGTACAAAGATATTTTTCCAACCACCTTTTCAGAGATGAAGGGGATAGTTGGAGAATTGGGTGACAAATACCTTACATGTTAAATCCAAAGTATAAGGAAAAAGTGAAAGCATAACTTGAAAGGATGATAGAAGATGGTATAATCAAACCTGTCATAGAATCTATATGGATAAATCCGTGGTGGTTCAAGATAAGAAGAGGGTGGTATTAGAATTTGTGTAGACTTAATAAATTTGAATGATTCCTTATTACATGACACATTCTTGACCCCCTCTATGGATGACGTATTGGAAAATGTAGGAGGAAAGGAGGCCTACGTGTTCACCGATGTTTTTTCAGGATGAAATCAGATAAATCTTACTCCATAACAAAAAAATAAGATGACATTTGTGATAGAACGTGGAAGCTACCAGTACACAGTGATGTTGTTTGGATTAAAGAATGCACCTATTGTGTTTTCTAGATTGGTTGTCACATCCTTTAAGGAGTTTATTAATTAGTTTATTGAAGTATACCTAGATGATTGGACTGTCTTTAGCCTGTTTAAAGATCACAAAGAAACTCTAAGGTCAATTCTTGATAGATGTAGACAATATTGTATTTCATTAAATTTGAAGAAATGTATTTTCTATGCACTATTTGGGATACTGCTAGGTCATGTGGTATGCAAGCAAG
Source organism: Picea engelmannii (assembly GCA_009831015.1). NCBI lineage: Eukaryota > Viridiplantae > Streptophyta > Pinopsida > Pinales > Pinaceae > Picea > Picea engelmannii. The sequence continues at coordinate 26,522 of WSFP011342671.1, forward strand.
GTTTGTTAGTTGATACGACCAAGATAATAGTATTTTTTAATTTTCAACCACCTGAATTAGTGTGACAGTTGAGAAAAATCTTGGTCCATATAGGTACCAAAAATGTATTAAAGGTTATTCACAGATTACATCCCTGATGGAGAAGTTAATAAAGAAATAAGCTAAGTTTCAGTGGAACGAATATTGTCATGAGGGTTTGTATGTATTGAAATAGAAGTTAGTAACTATGCACATTTTGGTATTCCTAGATTGGCTGAAAGAGTTTCACATTCATGTGGATGCATCATCAATATCGCTCAGCGTAGTGCTAGCCCATATTGGGTAGGGTGAAGTAGATCATCCTATTTCTTTTGCTCGTGGGAATTTGTTGACTACTAAGAAAAAATACAGGATGATAGAAAGGGAAGGCCTGGAAATGGTGTATGTTTTGCAAAAGTTCATAAATTATTTGCTATGATCCCACTTCAATATGTATACAAACCATTCTACATTTAGATATTGTTGGCCCTCGGCCAAGTTTTGGGGAAACTTTGATCAGTTTTAGCCCACTTTCGGACTTCGACACATTGGTCGAAGAAGGAGTGCCCAGGCAGAGCTGAGAACGCGGATCTCACCTATTTTGAGGATTATGTGGACCTAATAAGGGGTCATATAGGGTTTTGTAATGGGTTTTTGGGATGTCTTCCCATGGGTTTTCCCCATGTTTAGCCCTTATTGTAAAGGTTTGTAAAGTATAAATAAATAATGATGTATTATAGAAGTAGTTCATGTAGTTCTATGTGAAACTGAAGTGCTTAGTGCGAAGGAATGTATGTGGTCAAGGATTTGTGCTCGGCTGTGATTTTGTAGCAGGTGATAGAAATTGTGGCTCTGTGCATTAGACCTACTTTTGGAAGGAAAAGAAGGAGGATCTAGGGCTTAGTGCACATATCTCTTGTCTTCTATGAAGTTTGACTATGTGGATTAGTGCACAAGAGTGATTGAATGTAAGATCTTGGTGAAAAATAAAGAGGTGAAGTAGTTTGTGGATGTATCCCCACCCTAGGGTCAACCACGTATATCTGGTGTCTCATGGTTTGATTTTTGTTGTGTTCTTTCTATTATGAATTTGCTTAGTGATTTTATTATGATGTGTAATAGATAGATCTCTTGTTGATTTAGTACTTTACTTATGTTAAGGGTAAATGAATGCTAGATTTAACTTATAAGTGCCAAATGTTAAAGTCTTAAGTGCTCAAGGTATACAATAATTTGTTGTTACTGCGTCGATCTATCTTTGATTATGATCTGCGGTGTTAAAAGGATTAATAAATTGATTCATGTTCACTTCCTAAGCATTAACAAAATATTCTGCCAAGTGTTATTATCACAGATTTGTGTCCCATCCTGGTTACAGACACCTGCCTCCTGTAACCCCCCCTGCTTCTACCTTGGGTGATACTTTGCCTGCTTTGCAGGTGTTTCCTAAAGGGTCATTAGTCAGGCTTTTTTTTGTGTGTTGTTAAATGTTGAACCCTGGGTATTCCCTTGTGCCAACAAATGGTTCTGTTGTCAGGACCTGAAACTATGATTGCTAGTAACTGAAGTAAAGAAAAAGAGAAGTTATGTGCATAGATCTGTTGTTGAAGTCTGCATTACTTTACTTGACTTGCAAATATTTGTGCCAAGAAAGTAATTCGTTCTAAAGAAAAGAGGTAAGATCCTAAAAGAGGTAATCTTTGTGCTTGGTAAGAGAAATATAAGTGATTTTTTTTTGTTTCGAAAGCATGAATTTAAGTATGTTTAACATATTTTGTCCTAGTCTGAAGGATAGTACACAATTGAAAGAGAGTTGATTTCAGTAAATTTAATGAAAATGAAGAAATATATGTTATTCTTATGCATAGAAAGAGTTTTTGGACTAACAAATGGATGCAGCAGCCTAGAAAGAATTTTTGCAGATTGCAGGTCCAACACTATGAACCTAGGCGAAGTGCGCAGTACAAAAAATATTGGGGAACATTTAAGAGAAAAAGAGGATTGACTTTGTGTTATAATTGCAGAAGGTCGAGACATCTTGCTAAGAAATTCCCTGGGGTAGGCCCTATTTGTCTTTGTTGTAAGATTGTTGGTCATCAGGTTGAGGATTGTCCAAGGATTATTGCTAAAGTTTAAGGGAGGGACATAAGACAAGAAACTTATGAAAATAATCGAGAGACTAAGGGCATGTTAGAAATTCATAAAAATAAAAGGTCAGGGGAATTTCATACTATGTTATTACAGTTGGAAGAAACGATGGATGTTTATAAAGATGTAAGTTTACCAGAAAGCATGAAAGAAAAACAACGCATAAGTGCAAGAATAAAAGACTTCGACATAGACTGTGTCTTGGATGAAGAAACACAAGTGAATATTATGACAGAAGAAACTTGGAAAATTTTGGGAAATCCTATTGTGGTACCTTTTTTAGGAAGGATAGGCTTGTTTAAGGGCAAGATGATAAATTTATGTGGAAGAGTAACTATTAAAACCTATTATTGTTCATGGAACATCAACTAAAGAATAATTTGAATTCATTAGGTTTGTTGAGGACAATGCTCCTTTCCCACTTTTGTTAGGTAAGACTTGAATTGAGAAGGATCAGATCAGAAGGAAAGTAGAGGAATAAGCTAAAGAAAAGAAAAGGAAATAATTAAGGGATTTCATAGCTAGGAAAATAGACTGACGAGTAGAAGAACAAGAGGATAAGTCGAAGCAACAGATCAAAGTAGAAATGCAGGAGGGACATAAAGAAAAGGAATTAGCTATCAAGGTTGAAAGAATGAAAGAAGGCTTGAAGGACCTATCTATCCAAGAGAAAAAAATTCCCACTCAGGAAGTGTTAAGAAAAGGGATATCAAATTCAGAACCTTCGAGGGTACCTCAACAGTGTGAAGCCACTACGTTGGGTGAAGATAAGAATAAAAATGGAAAGAGGATTCCAGAAACAGTTAAAGAGACTCGGATAATAGGAAATAAGCCAAGGAATATCAATAAAAAGAAGGCTAAGTTGGAAAAACTACAACAAGTTAAGAATTCATAGACCATAACCTCGTAGGAGGAAGGTTCATAGGGTTTGAACCTCGCTGGAACAATAGGTCTACACAGATTTGGACTTCACCCTAGCAAAGTTATATGACCATGGGAGGCACCCCAAACAATAGAATGACGCTCCAAAATGCTTAGGAAACACAATTATGGGTTTATGGACTTCTTTTAGATATTGATACCATGCAATAACAAATAGATTTACATTAATGGAAGCATTTTCCTTCCCGTTGGAAGATCCATTACGACTGCCCTGCTTACTTAGCTCGTCGATTGTGGCATTTGGAACACTTTTTTCTACCTGTGATTGACTGAGATAAGATTAGAACTATCCAAATGTTGAGTTCTGCTACCTGTCATTATCTAAAAATATACCCCACTTGTCTGTTTGTCTACCCCGCTTGTTTGTTAAAAGATAGAATGTCGGGCGAACCCAACGATTTGGAGAAGTTTGTCGAGCAATTTATTAAGAAAATCATGGTCGATAGACCTGTATCAGAAGGTACTCAAGCATCGTCTTCTAGGGAACTACAGGCTTCCACTTAGACCAGATGTCATTCCACCCACATCAATCCCGTGACTGAACAGATAAGTAAGCACTGCGGTGATATGGCTAACACAAAGCAGATCCCATCGATCTTGCCTGAATATTTTCCTCCTCTGGCCGACGATGTTAACCATGATAGTATCCCTCGATATTTCAAGTACTCTGTGCTCACTGTGTACATTTCAAAAGGAATTCACATATTTGGGAGTCAGTTAGGACAGATCTCGTTGTTGAAGAACAATGACTTCAACTTAGGAGACTGGAAGAACTACACCATGTTATCTCCTCACCGCTATTTAGAGAAGACAACCAGAAAGAAACCTCTCCTCATCTCACATCCATGGATTAGAGGGTTGGCGTAGTCAAACGTATTGAACGTGATGAAGATTCCCCATTTTGGTTGCCACCAGGAGGTTAACGCCTGCGTTAACCTCCTTCTGTCATTTTATCATGGTGGATATCTATGGCTCAATAGAAGAATTACTATGGATCTGAAACTGATCCACAAGATTACAGGTTTAATTTTGAAGGGTATTGACCTACAACAGTTCTATCCAGGAAATACCTTAGACTACTCATTAGCACATTGCATCAAAGAATCCTATGGAGAGGTAGAAAAGGGGAAGCTAGGTTACAAGATAGCTTCCATATAGGATGGTGCAATACACCTTTCTTGTCAACACTTAGATAGAAATCTATTAAGGAAGAACCACCCCACAAAATTCACCAGGTTCATGGTGGACCTCACAGGAAAATGTGTGGAGGGAATGCATATGAATTGGCTAAACTACCTCGTCAATGAGCTAGAAAAGGATTGTCGCAAAACCCAAGAATTGGGATATGATTTTCACTACAGCTAATTGATCATCCTTATCACATTTTTGGCTTGAAAGATGCCCATAGGAGCCACATTTCTAGAGATTGAACCTACGGAGCCCCTGGCCACTCAGGTTTCCACCCTGTGGTATTCCAATGACATGACGAAGTAGTGGCAGTCTAATTCCATCTTTCATGGATATTATCAGTAGTAAAGGTCATCATTGAATCATTACTACATATGAAACTACATAACCTGCATTAGTACTAAACCATAGGAAAGTTCTATGTTGATCCCCACTTCATTTACATCATTGCATGAAGAGATGAGTACTGGGAAGAATTGCAGTCATAGTACAAGATGATGGATGAATATATGGAGAAGATTACAAAGGAATGGCTAGAAGAATTTATTGTAACTGTCCCCGATGTAGAGTTATCTGACTGTGACACTATAGGAATCCCTATAGTTACATGAGTTGAAAATGTCAGACAGTCCAGTGGGACAAAGAAGAATAAAAAGAAGGTTAGATTCCAGGACATAGAGAGTGATGAAGAGGACAAAGAGAAAACTTCTAGAGATAACAGGTCTGGATCGCTAGGAGGAGGAGAAAATGAAGAAGAATAATAGGGAGGAGGAGATGAAGAAGAATAAGAGCAAGCAGGAGGCAAAAATACACCACCTAAAGATCCCCCTGTTGAAATAGTGACACCACGGAAGAGAAAAGTTTCTCCAAAGAAACTTTTAGTAAGGAAGAAGATGTGCACCAATAAGCCACATTTGGAAGCACTAACGATGACATTAGTTTGGTCCGCGAAGATATGGAGGACGCTTCTGAAGACATGTTGTAGAGATACAAAGAGAAACAGGTAGAGTTATATGGAAGGATTGAGAGGGATTTGAAGGAAGTGTAGCAGGCTATTCACTTGGTCCGCGCAGTACCTACTAAGCCGAGTGTGCCTTCCTCATCATAGACCACAGAATTGGGGGACGACCCATCCCAGTTAAGAAGGCTTGTTGATGCAATATAATCTTGGTTCTAGAGAGCTCAAGAAGAGAAGGAGAAGGCTACAAAATCCTTGAAAAAAGAGAAAGACAAAGTCTTAGTACAGTTACGAGCAGTGCAAGATAGTGTAGATTCCTATGAAAGTGATAAATCATAGTTTCAAGAAAATCTTCAAGAAGAAAAGAGAGTTGGTGAAGCCCAACAACAAAAGGAAAAAGAGAAGTTTCTTGTAGAGCAAGACATGGTCAAATAAGAATTAAGTAAAGGATGTCACTATGTACCATTATTGGTACAGGAGGAGCATGATCCTATTGAAACTCAAGTAGTGAATCTTGCAGAGACCCTCCAACAGTTTCAGGCTAGGATAGATAAACGGGAGGCCCAAATAGTATCGAGCACCCTACAAGAGGTGTGTGACAATAGGGAGGAGTTTTCAAAGAATGCAGTAGAAAGTATAAGCCCTTGCCTCAGCATGTAAACAGCTGAGTGACAGAAGCGCCCATACATATGAATTCCTCGTTGAGGATCCAGAGTTAAAGAAACTATAGGCTCATTTACAAGAGGCATAGCAGTAGTCATTTTCATTGCAGGTGCAGATGAAGCTTCTCACAGTAGTGGAAAGGATGAAGATATCCCAGGAGTAGTGCACAGTACAAAAGTAGATCATTTCACTCTAGGGTAAGGTGATGGAATTAACACAACAGTTAAAACCTGTGCAGGAAAAAGATTGCAAGGTATTTGAGGATATCGATGGCCAGGGTTCACAGCTAGACCAAGTAGTTGTAGAAGTAGAACAATGCTTAGAAGGTCCTGTTACAGAGTAGACAATCCAGGAGCTTGCTGAGCAGGAGGCTCATGTGAGGTAGCAAGTTGAAGTAGCTCGAGTTAAGATAAAGGATCTTCAAGCATCATTGTCTAAACCTGAGTGACTCAGGATGAGTCACACATGAGTGTTGGGAGCCTATTGGCCCTTGACCAAGTTTTGGAGAAAATTTGGTGAGTTTTGGCCCACTTTTAGACTTCAGCACGCTGGTCGAAGAAGGAGCACCCAGGAGGAGCTGAGATCGTGGATATCACCTATTTTTAGGATTATGTTGACCCAATAAGAGGTCCTCTAGGGTTTTGTAATGGTTTTTGGGGATGTCGACCCATGGGTTTTCCCCATGTTTAGACATTATTGTAAAGGTTTGTAAAGTATAAATAAATAAGAATGTATTGTAGAAGTAGTTCATGTAGTTCTTTGTGAAACTGAAGTGATTAGTGCAAAGTAATGTATGTGGTCGAGGCTTTTTTCTCGACTGTGATTTTATAGCAGGTGATAAGTGTTGTGATAGAAATTGTGGCTTTATGCATTAGAACTACATTTGGAAGGCAAAGAAGGAGGATCTAGGGTTTAGTGCGTAGATCTCCTATCTTGTGTGAAGTTCGACTCTGTGGCTTAGTGAACAGGAGTGACTAAATGTAAGATCTTGGCAAATAATAAAGAGGTGAAGCAGTTTGTGGACGTATCCCCACCCTGGGGTGAGCCACGTATATCTGGTGTCTCATGGTTTGCTTTGTGATGTGTTCTTTCTATTATGAATCTGCTTAGTGCTTTGATTATGATGTGCAATAGATAGATCTCTTATTGTTTCAATACTTTACTTATGTTAAGGGTAAATGAATGTTATATTTAACTTATAAGTGATAAGTGCTAAAGTGTTAAGTGCTCAGGGTATATAATAATTTTTTGTTACTACATCGATCTATCTTTGATTATGCTCTGCAATGTTAATAGGGTTAATAAACTAATGCATGTTCACTTCCTAAGCATTAGAAAAATATTATGTGAAGTGTTATTATACCAAATCTATGTCCCAGCCAGAGATGATTTTAAGGATGGAAATTTATTTTAAAATGTAGAAACCTTGGTGAATATTACTAATCCTTCATATACCAAATATAAATGTTTCGCGATATTTTTGTAAAAACATTCAAATTTATAAGGATTTTATATAGATTTTATAAAATTTTGGCGATTTTTAAGGTAAAATAATTTTATCCTATAGAATTTGGGCGAATCATTTTTAAAATAGAAAATCTCGTTTTTGGAAAAACCATGGAAAATTAGCCCATGAGCAAAATTTAGCCCCTAAAATCATCCATAGTCCCAGCCTAGTTACTGACACTTGTGTCCTTTAACCCCCCCTACTTCTACTTTGGGTGAGACTTTGCCTACTTTGCAGGTCTTGCCGAAAGGTCCATTATTTGAGGTTTTGTTGGTGCATTGTTAAGCGTTGAACCCTAGGTCTGCCCTTGTGCCAACAAAGATATAGTGAATAATCCAATGTTTGGGGGGATAATCTACATGTGGTTATTGTTGTTCTAGGAGTATGATTTTGAATTTATTGTGAAGCCAAGAAAACCAAATGCATAACCATACCATTTTTAATGGATATTAAAAAGGAAAGATGTAAGGAACTTGCACGACAACTTACCAGATGCACATTTATTTTCAGTCTAAATGGTAGACGACCATTTTGAAATAATTGTCCAATACTTGAGTACAGGAGTGGCTCCATCCAATATGACAGTGGCCCAGAAGAAATAGTTAGTGGTTAAAGTAGATGATTATCATTTGATTATAGGAAACATATATAATTTAGGCATAGATGGGATACTACTACAATGTGCACTAAAAAATGAAAGACTTGTGATCTTAGCATAAGCACATGATGGAATTGGAGGAGGAAATTATGCAGGAAAGGCAATGACATAGAAGATATTGTGCATAGGGATAGGGTGGCCTACTCTCCATAAGAATGAGAAGGAATATTGTTAGAGTTGCGACATTTTCCAAAGAGTAGGAAGACCATCATGAAGGGATGAGATGCCTCTGAATCCACAAGTTACCTTACAAGCATTTGAGATATGTGTAGGGTATTTTGTCGGACTAATTAACCCACCAACAAGAAGGATAGGATCTAGATACATAATTGTTGTAATAGACAACTTGAACAAATGGGAAGAATCAAAACCAATTATAGGTTGCAACACAAATATAGTTGTGCAATTCTTTTTTGAGAACATATATACAATATTTCGGTGTTCTAAAATACTTATGAGTTACGAGGGGACTCAATTTTTGAAAAAGACAATTGAAAAACTAAAAAAAGAGTTCCAGATATAGCATCAAAAGAGAAATCCATATCACTCGTGTTGGGTCTCCATTTTGATACCCCTATTACCTTATCTTATCTCCTATCTTGGTCAATTTTACCTCTGACATATGCATATGTTGTCTATTTCTTCCACAAACGTACCTTGTGACCTTATTCATATGCATAATGAGGTAACCTGTGTTAAAAACATGATTTTTTTTATTTCTTGATTAATTGGGACTAAATGATTGTTGTTTATGCTTCTAATTACTTTGATTATTATTAAGCAGCTTCATGATGAGGTATTTTCTCATCTGGTACTCATCTTCGGGATTCATCTGGTACTTGCATTGGTCTGGTACTACAACAATCAACTGTTCTATTCCAGTACTTTACCTTATCTAGTACCAACTCTACGGTGATGAGATACCAACTCTGCGGTGATCCGGTACCAACTCTGTGTTGATCCAATACCAAGATCTGTTACTGTGCTAGTTCGGTACTAAACCCACTTCTACAGGATTAACATTTTGAATGAGTACACTAGTGATGGCTCTAATAAATTAGTTGTAATAAAGCATCCTTGTCTCATTTGAAGACCATGATAGAATTCAACAGTCATGCACTTCATGTCATGAGGATGAAGTCCATTCCTTGAGATATGTTATGTTCACCAATTGTAAACATTTGATGATTATCTTCAGACTTTGATTGTAATGACTGAACTTATTTAAAAGGGACGTTGTATAGATGATAGATAGTAGGAATGATATACAATGTTATGATGGGAAATTGAATGTTGAATTACTGATTCACTCATTTAATTGAAAGAATATAAATGCTAGTCTTTGCAATTCATGGATGTGAGTAAAGTGTTTATTCTATAATTTCTTTAGATCTACCTTGTTTGTTCGGAAAGGGCCCATCCCCCCAACCAAGGTAAGTCTCCCTGTATATGTTTATGAGTGATTATAAGTTAATTGTGTGAGTGTGCAAATAAAATAGTTGTGTATTGAAAATGATTCCGAGTGCATGAAATTTCCTAAGTACAACGTAGATCTCTAAATAGATACATGTTGATTTTCGAACAGTGTAAATGATAGAAGAGGATTCTATTTTTGTTTATGCATGGTGATATTTAGTCAACAAAAGATAGGTAGATGTTTGGGATTGTTAGATAGGAAATTGTTTTTTTTCATAACCTAGAAGTCTTAATAATTGTGTTGTCCTCAGCAGGTACAGGAACAATTAGACTTTATCTCTCACCCTTCATGCATTAGTAATGAATTTTTTCAATCATATTGATTGTCCCCTGTATTGAGGAAGGAAGTTTTGATTGCTATTGATTAGGTTATGATTGGTTTCTTTCTAAGAGTAAATAGAGTGAATTGTTGATTGTTATGAGAATTCAATTGCTACAGGAAGAAGGGTCCCAGTTCATATCTTTATTTCATGAACCTATAATGAACAAACTTGTTGTTTGAGCAAGAACCTTTTCAACTGAGTGTTTTCTTGATATTTTTACTATGAGATTTATCTTCTAGTTTGAAGTTGTGTGAAAAGTAGTGTTCAGATATTTCAAAAACAAACTATTTTGTTATTGATTGTTTCTTGATTGAGCTATATACAACAGACATAGATAGGTTACCTATTTTCGGCAATAGTGTAAAAACTCTTTTGATTAAGAATCCCAGATTGATATAAAAATGAGTGAAATACACTAAACATATATTTACACCAACATTTTGGCGTCATTGTCGGGGAGTTGCAAA